>AWUE01016408.1:0-49962 GCA_001974825.2 Corchorus olitorius
ATTGTAAAAAATCGATTTTTTTTTTGGCATCTCCCTTCTTGAACTAGCGCGTCAGGTAGACATTACTGGGTTTATCAAAATATCTGGTTAGAGCTGGTTCAAAATATACCAAGTCTGAAGCATTTCAATTGTATGCATCAAACTGGTTAGATGTTATCTAATCAAAGTACAAACCCATTGCAGCAAATTTTAAAGAAAATGACCTCAACAAGTGGAAATTAAGAAGTTACATTTAATAACACTGCTAGTAGCTGGGCTATTTGTATCTTCTCCACTATCTCATAAATAGCATGTTACAGATAATTTTATCATTTTTTGTTTCCTACAAAAATGTGAAAAGGAAAAAGAATTTTGAGATGAATCACCTAAAGTTTAATTATAATCACCAATAATCTCGGCAAGAGCATAACCCTTCATTGAAATGATGAAACCTCTTAGCATCTCGCATTATGATCTCTCTGCCGACAATCTTTGACATGATCTTGAATGCAGCATGGCAATCGCCACAAACACGAAGATTCTTGATTATACGAATCTGTGCACGAGCTGGAGTAGTGAGAAGACCATTAGCAAGAGCAAGTCTCTCACTATGAGCAAGAAGAGCTTCTTCCTTACTTTCCTGATCTATATCATGCAAAACAAATTTTGTCTCTGGAATATAACCAGATTCTTTCATATGCTCTTTCAAACTTCTTAGCAGTGCATAGATTCTATCATTCTCAGGATGTGAAGTATCTCCTGCACGATACTCGTGGACTCTGCTCCTGACTTCAAGAGGACTTTGACTTGCCAATTTCTTCTCATTCCGTTTCGTAAGGTCAGAATCTTTTAAAGGTATGAGGCCTGCCTTTGATTGTTCATTCAAGCGAGAGGGATCTAGCTGCTCAACAAGCTCGGCACAACGATCCCCAAGTTCCAAGTGCCCATGAACTCGGCAGAGATTCATTAAAGTTTCCCAGACATCAACACTAGGCTCCAATGGCATCTTTTCAATGAATTCCAATGCTTCATCCAGATGCCCTGTACTCCCCAGCATGTCAACAACTGCCACATAATGCTCCATGGCTGGGACAATACCATATTCACTGCTCATTGATGCAAAATGCAACATTCCCTCGTTAGTATCACCCACAACACCACAAGCAGAAAAAAGTCCGATGAACATTTTACCATCTGGTTTCAAACCTGCCTTCTTAAACTGAGAAAATAGATCGAGTGCATCCTCCCCTAGCCCATTCTTAGCAAGCAATGTTATCATAGTATCCCAAGATGTCAAATTGCGCATTGGCATTTTTTGGAAAACATCAAATGCATCATCCATAGAACCACATTTCGAGTACATCTCTAAGATCCTGTTATAGATGCTTGTTTTGAAAGGTGAATGTGATCTTACCAGGTATTCATGAACAGTTTTCGCTTCTTGTAAAGCTTTTGCTTCTCCACATGCCTTCATTAACTGCAAAATTCGGGGTAAATCCACATGAACACCTTGCTTTTCCATCAAGCCCAAAACTTCTACTGCTTCTTTAACATTCCCTTCCTCGCAAAATCCATCCAGCGCCTCAACTGTAGCATTATTTGAGCTCGTTTCAGAAGCGTCAGCTGACTCTCCTTCAAGATTAGAAGTAGCTGCTACTTGACCATAAGAATTAGCATTAACAATATTATGTGGATTCTGTTGGTATTGACTGAAATTGGTACCAAGCTGACCACTTTGGTTTTGCTGAAGCTGCCACTTGTTCTGCACATAGTTCTCATTCAGGCTTCCCTGAGATTCAGGAAACCTTTGCAAATTAAGGTCATTTTGATTCTGTCTCACCTCTGTAGGCCCCTCCCAATACCGCCCTCCTTGATTCTGCATATTGACACTCTGTTCAGTATTTGCCCCGTATCCTCTAAAGTTTACATTTCCATAAGAGTTATTCTGCAATTCATTTCTTGAGCTTTCCCAACCCATCACACTATGATTCTGATGGAACCCATTTGAGCTTTGCTTAGCTCCCCTCAAAGAACCAGATTCATAAATTCCACTGGGATTTATCTGTAAGTTCCCATTAGTTCCCCCATGGTAATGATAGCCACCAAAGTTCCCACTTTGACCCGCGGCACTGTTCTGATTACCCCTTTGCCGCCCATCACCAATATAGGTATGGTTATACTTATCCCCAACCGGACTACCCGCGTAGTCATTATTCGTAGGGCATTTCCCAAAACCCTGGCTAGGGTTTAAGGGCGGCCCATATTGTGTCTGCTGGTAATCTAGATGATTTTGGGTATCATATGGAGAATTGTCTAAGTTAGAGGCGGTAGTATTAGGGCTATGAAAATCCCATCTTTCTGTGGCAGTACTTTGAAATCTACTGAAATATCTGACCAAATGAGGGAAACGCCGTGAAGAACGTACCTTAGATGAAAATATGAGAGAGTTGAAGGTCAAAGCCGAAACCCTCTTGCCGGACATTGATGCTTGAATCCCTCTCTTGCCAAAACAACGGAAAAATGAAGTGATGATAACGGAGGAATAGGTTATTGCCGCTAACAGAAGAGTGAAGCTATGGCGGATTGGCAACTGCGTCTAAAACCCTGTAAGTATTCAGGCCGCCAATTTGTTGAGGTTTGATCGAGAAATCCCTAATTTGGGCCTCCAGAGCTTGCGGGGCTACGAGCCCGTAACTTATGCGATTTTAATTACTCATAAAAAAAGCCCACAGCAAAATTGAGCACCTGGACCAGACAAGATCACTCCCGTCCCGTCGCCCAATCCCCAAGTGCTAGCATGTGTTGGTTAAGAAATGATCCCATCCCGCGGATTCGGTCCCATGGGAGTTATAACATAATTAGATCGGGTAAAAATTTAGTCATAAATTCATAATGTTTAGTCATACTTTTAAAAGTTTGTAGAATCTGAGGATGAATTCTAGAATAAATAAATGATCGTAATTGTGTCACATATCCGGTTCTATAATAACTTTTTCAAACTGAATCCGTCGTATTTATATTTTATATCTTACATTGATTTTTGATTAATTTAGAGTTAAATTAGTTCAAATCTCAAATGAGTAAGAGCTCTCAACATGTGTTCGTTTATTAATCTAATCTTATAGCTGTATATATGAGTATAAAGGTTTTGTAAACCTCGAAAGACCTTATGTAAGCATATTTGTATATTTAAAAAATGTGGCTTATTCCTACTTGAAGTAACTTAAATTTGGGACGAAAATTCGGAAACAAGGAAGAGGTTATATGCTAGCTAGCTAATATCCTTGAACTTTGAAGAAAATGAGAGTGTAAGTACTCCGACTTCGTATTACATTGCAAACATACGCAAAAATGCGGCCGTCTAAGGTATCATAATTAAGTAAACATAAAGGCACCGTTTATTAATTAGCGATTACATAACTGGTAATAGCCAGCACTTAGCAGGCCACACCCTGTAAACATAATACCTAGAATCATCAAATAATTAATTTTAGATAAACCATCGGGTCAAATGTAATGCATGATCAAGGTGATAAGAAAGGAATCTTGTGGGCGTTATGATAGTACTAATTCTTTGGCATTTTTGTAATCTTGAAGAAAAAAATAAGCTGCAATTGCCAAAAATATTTACTATGGTTTTAATGGTGCATTTTTTTATTATTTGAATATATATGAACCTTGATATTGAATAATTATAATAAATCTCGATTAGTATGGAGTTAAGTTGTATCAGCATCTCAATAAACTCTTACTCTTTCAATACATTTTCTATATTCATAAGATTCGAGCTTCAAAACTTACTTGTGAAATTAAGTTACTTCTATTTAAGCCAAAAAGCAATATATATGATATTAATGGTGTGATGAATTATTATACTAGTACTAGTATAGTTTCACATTAAAATACTTTCGATGCTAGTAGTAGTTATTGTAGTTTTGTGATTTGTGGGTGAGTAAGATTCGCACTTGATAAAAAGCAGGGGACCCGCTTGTAAAATGCAAACAATAGATTAAGATTTAAGACCACCCACCCACCCCATTCTTTTCGAATTTTTGTCTTGGAGTAACGTAAGTGAATCCGAATCAGTTCCGAGGAACACCATTTTGATCACTTGTACCACCATTCGATTATCTCCTGGATAGGGCTGCAAATGAACAGCGTGTTCGATGAACAGCTCGTGAACGGGCTCGATTAAAACTCGTTTATGTTCGTTTATTTAGTTAACAAACGAGTTTGAACAAAAATTTAGTGTTCATTTATTAAACGAGCCGAGCTTGAACAAGATGTGTTCAGTTCGTTTATGTTCACGAACAGACTCGTTTATTGTTCATTTAAGTGTTCACGAACAGACTCGTTTATTGTTAATTTAAGTGTTCGTTTATATAATAATCGAACGTTCGTTTATTATATAATTATTTATATTTTAATAATAATATATATTATTAATAAAAATTATAAAAATAATATTCTATTATCTAATATATTTAAATTAAAATTTAATTATTATTATATATATATAATATATAAAAAATTATATAATATTTTGTTCGTTTTTGTTCATTTGATAGGGAATTATTACATTGTTCATGAATAATTTTTTGTTTATGAACAATTTCAGTTTTTGTAAAAATGTTCAATTATTGTTCGTTAACATGTTCGTTTGATGTTCACGAACATTTTCTTAAACGAGCCGAGCTTGAACGAGTTTCGAACACTCTAAATTTTAAACGAGCCGAGCTCGAACGAACACCAAACTTTATAAACGAACATGAGCCGAGCTTGAACAAAGCAAAATGTTCGCGAACAAAACTGAGTTCGTGTTCAAGCTCGTTCGAACTCGACTCGTTTGCAACCCTACTCCTGGATTTTGTTCCCAGCCACCTGATCATTTTGACTTCATGAGTACTGTAGGAATTTCTCCATGCACTAGTTGAACCATGCAAAACCCCAGAATGCTTAATGCAATACAAGTAGATTTCACCTACCGAGCATGGGCTAAATCACATGTTTAACATTTAACATAAGATTAAGTAAAACATGAAATTTTGAATAAAAAATCGTCCTATTATATTGACCGGAAGAAATTAAGTAAATTTTCAGGGTCAAATCTCGTAAATTGAAAAAATAGGTGTTAAGTAAATTTCCTTTTAATTGGGATCGATGTCACTCAATTCGACTCAGGATTAATAAGAACCAATTATAATCCCCAAATAGCTTCTCAAACTTGCAAATTTCTTAGTAATAAGAGTTGGTTTCGAACTTAGTACCTTCCACCATAAATCCTAACTCTTACCATTGGATGACTCAACTCAAACTCTCGTCTATAATTTAAATTTGTAACCATATTGATCGAAAGTGAATTCGACAAAAATACAAAAAACAAGTGGAGAAATAATAAAATTGATATTGATACTAGTAGTAATATGTATTCAGTGGCCACCAATTGCCATGGGTGCTCTCTAGATCACGTGGGATCCATTAAGTCACTAAATTCTAATCAGAGTTGATCAAGGTGGATGGAGGAAAGGAAGAGGAAAAGGGAGCCCAGCTCCAGCTGTTTGCGTTTAGTGGTCTTTTCATGACTCTCGAGCCCAATTCTGTCACTTTTTTAGTTTTGTGATTATAATACAGCAATTACAAAAACAAACCAAAATGAAAAGCAAAGGCCAAATTAGAATTGAAAATTGGCCATTGCGAAATTGCAGATCACGGAAAGCATCACGTGAGCACAGCCAGTTGCATCTGCATCTGCATGGCATCTCCACGTAGGATCGCGACCTTTGTCCCCCTATGATTTCGCCACGTCAGCCTGAATCCCCACGACAGATTCTGGGTCCCACCACCAAACCCAAGAAGCCCTGTTGCTGTCTCATCTCATGGTTTTTTTCTTATAAGGGAAAGAGCAGAAACGTGCACCGATTTAATTTTTTTCTTCATCTCTCTGGTCAGTTGCGTGGCTGCTGTTTTGGGTTTTGCCTCTGCATTTCCCATTTGCAAAGCTCTTTCCAGCGGACATGACAATTACCAGAATTTCACTCTTGTCTCTGTTTTCTTCCTCTGTTTTGTTCTCTCTTCTATCAATCCTTCTTTCACTGCCCTCTTCTTCTTTATCTTCTTCTTATCTCTATCCTCCTGGTATATATTTCCCTTTCTTTCTTCTTCATTTTTCTTGAATAAATATTGGGTTCATGCCTAATTATTTACATTTTGTAGAAGCTCACTGTCATTCAAATATATTTCAACTTGTTCCATTTGGAACAATTGTTTTTTATTTTTTGTTTTCAGCTTCTCTCTGTTTTTCACTGCAAAAAACAAAAAGGGTGAAGCTTTGTTATTGGGTTTTTGCAGATATAACTTACACTCATATCATATGATCAGATGAAAAATCTGATAAAGTTTTAACATTTTTTTTAATTCATATTGGATTTGCCTTAATATTGGTTTGCTAACAATCAATAAATTGAGGCAGTTTTAGTTATCCAAAAGCTTTAGCTTTGTTGACAACTAAAAGGAAGTGGTCTTGTATTTGTACAAGAAAGCAGAAAAACTGAAGTTTCTTCTCTCTGTTCCTTTCCACTGAAAAGTAGCCTATACTACTTTTTTTTCTGATTTGTGATTATGGGTATTGAATATTCTCTTTTTTGGTTATTGAAGATAAACAAGACAGAACGAGAGCTTTGTATTCAGAAATATTAAGGGACGAAGCAGTTGCAAGGCTTAATGAGCTTGGAAAGGTATTCATCTTTATTATCAATTCTTATTCTTAGACAATTTTCCTTTTCTTTAATCATTTTTTAAGTTGGGTGTTTTAAGGGGAAATGACAACTATATTTGATTATTCTAAGTAGTAGTACTTATCATTGCAAGAGTTTGAAAAAAGAAAAATAGTTTGACCAAATTAACCATATCTCTATGTCCTCAAATATACTATAAATTAGCAGTACAAGAATTGAAATATGTATTGCATCACATGGAATTACGGATGGTGACCACCACAAGAATTGTTGTGTCAGCAAATTTGGTTAATGGTTAATTTTCAATAGTTTTGCCTCAATTAATAAGTAAGCAATGCTGATTGCTATTGTTTGCCTCATTTAATAGGTGAGTGATGCTGATGGCTATCTTGAGAGAACATTCATGAGCCCAGCTTCTGTAAGGGCAGGAATTCTTATTCGTGAATGGATGGAAGATGCCGGTTTGACAACGTTAGCTTTCTTTCTTTTATGATCTTAATCAGAGTTTCTGGAACTCTTGATTTATGGTTTTGTTGATTTCCAGGTGGGTGGATTCTATGGGAAATTTACATGGTCGAATTGAGGGGATTAATGCAAGTGCTCAAGCTCTATTGATTGGCTCTCATTCGGTAACGCCTTTCCTTGTCCATTTTTTACTCATTTTCATGATACAACATGCTATTGAGAATATGAAATGGCACATTCATGCTGATAGTTGACAAATCTCCATTGCAAATAGGATACTGTTGTTGATGCTGGGATATTTGATGGGTCATTAGGTATAATTTCTGCTATATCTGCACTAAAAGTTTTGAAAAGCAATGGCAAGTTGGGACAACTAAAACGACCAGTCGAGGCAAGTTCGTTACTTCTTCTGATGTTATAATGTACCAAAGCTGTGTTCAAGTTTTTTTGTTTTTTACCTAATACATGTTAGTTTCTTTTTTCTGCTGAAAATATATCTTCACATACTTTAATTAGAGTATTTGAAAATACTCTAGTTCTTCATATTTTATTTACTGACTATGTTGTTGAACTTGAACCTTTCAGGTGATTGCATTTAGTGATGAGGAGGGAGTGAGGTTTCAATCTACATTTTTAGGCAGTGCTGCTATAGCTGGTGTTTTACCAGTTTCTGCATTGAAGATATCTGATAAGAGGTTGCCTTGAATTACAAACATTTCATGTATGCATATTCCTCTGTCCATGACCAGTATGTTTATGATAATCCTTCTTTAGTGGTGTGACAGTGCAAGATGCTCTTAAGAAGAATTCCATTGACATTGCAGAGGAAAGCCTGTTAGAACTAAAGTATGACCCCGCATCAGTTTGGGGTTATGTTGAGGTATGTTGGTCTGCACTGCATTACTGTCGGGATAAAACTATACTGCATCAGTTTGGATTTCTAATACTCGATTCAATGCTGCAGCTTCATATTGAACAAGGACCTGTACTAGAATGGATGGGTTTTCCTCTCGGTGTTGTTAAAGGCATAGCTGGACAGACACGGATGAAGGTAAATAAAATTAATCTTTCAAAATACATACACGAACTTCTCAAAACATACTTATTCTATGATCCCTTTTGCTGTCATGGGCTTACTATCCATAAGGAGGAATGAGGACAAACAAGATATGCTAATGCCATGCAACATTCCATTTACTCAACCCTGGAAATATGTTATATCAATATTGATGGTTTGGTTAAATGCTAGGAATAAAAGTACATGCAGTGTGTGTAATTGATTCAATCAAGTTTGAAGCACCATAAGGTCAAAATAAACACCAGTTGAGAAGTAAAAGCTTCAACTTGGATAATATTCAGTCTTATATTCCGAACAATTATTCAGCTTCTTTTTTCATATAACTGTTCTACCTTTGCAGGTTACAGTGAGAGGTTCACAGGGGCATGCTGGAACAGTGCCAATGTCAATGCGTAAGGACCCTATGTCTGCTGCTGCTGAATTGATTGTATTGCTAGAAAGTTTGTGTAAACATCCTCGAGATTTCTTATCTGATTGCGGTAATTGCAATGAGTTTACCAAGGAATCGTTATCCACTTCTCTTGTCTGTACTGTTGGAGAAATATCAACTTGGCCGAGTGCAAGTAATGTCATTCCAGGCCAGGCAAGAAATTCTTCGGTCAAAAGATCACAGTGTAAAGCCTAAACAGGAAACCTGATAAGCAGTGCATATGAACTCTAATGCAGGTAACATTCACTGTGGATTTGCGTGCAATTGATGATGTGGGGCGTGAGGCTGTTCTTTATGAATTATCTAATCGGATGTATCAAATATGTGATAGACGTTCCGTATCCTGCATCATTGAACGAAAGGTAGGGATCTTCACTATCATTTATTCAAGGATTTTTGAATTTTTGCCTAAGAAGAACAGTCGATTAACTTTCTCTGATATGGATCATTTCAGCATGATGCAAATGCAGTTATTTGTGATCATGAACTGAGTTCACGGTTAAAATCAGCGGCTTATACTGCTATCAGCAGAATGATAGGGGAGGTTCAAGAAGAGGCTCCTGTGCTAATGAGTGGAGCGGGACATGATGCTATGGCCATGTCTCATCTAACCAAGGTCCGTTATCTATTTGCTTCTAAGTTTCTAATTATATATGTCGTATGATGTTTCTGTTGCCATATGGTAATGGTAGCCATTGATTTTGGAACAGGTTGGAATGTTATTTGTCCGATGTCGGGGAGGGATAAGTCACTCCCCTGAGGAGCATGTATTGGATGACGATGTTTGGACTGCGGGTTTAGCTATACTGGCATTTCTTGAGTCCCACATGTAATTAATTCTAATATTTGACACAATTTATGTACAGTAAAACCATTTTCTTCAATAAATCCTCTATTATAACAGATTGAATTGTACGCTTCCCTGCAATCTCTGGCCATAAGCCTACATTACGTGTATAAACCCATCTCTCCTCACAGCCCATTAGGCTTTTAACTCTTTATTCTTCCAGTTGCTGGTTGAAAAAGGTAAGAGAGAAGATGTTCCTTTCGTTAATATTCCCTGGTGGATAGTGATTACAGTATGCAAATTGCAACAACATTGTGGTGCCGTTTGACCTCAAGCTAATTAATTTAGAATGTATATGTTACATTTAAATTAAACGGTCGAACATGGGAAGGACGGATCAGGTTAACTCCTAGTTTTTGGCTTGCCATCTCTTCAGATGTCAGGATACTAGCCACCACGATAAAGGCTGGCTGAAGGGCAATGCCACAGGATGGCTTATTTAGCCTTAAGACACTACTTGCCAAGCCAAGAATCAAGAATGAGAGGTCTGGCTAAGTTCAGCCCCATGACCTGGAGAAAAGGCCCCTGATTTTACAACTATCAGTCATCCCGCATGTTCCAAACACATCCTACCTAAAAAATTACACATCGATGAACTATTCTTTCATCATTTTCAGGTGCAAAAAAGTACAGATCCTCTATGACTTTCTAGGAAACAGATCTCCTTTGATTTTACAAGCACTATGCTAAGTCTTAAACTATTCATCTGCAAAATTAAATCTCTGGCAGCTTATCTGGTTGGAGAGATTGCACATTTCATATTTCTGCATATATAAGAGTTTTAAGATGCCCCAGAGCTCAAGATAAATTTAAGTTACTTTGTAATTGGTGCCTGTGCCAACTGTTGCAACTGATGAACAACATGAGACATTCTAGGCCGCATAGAAGGGACGTTCTGCGTGCAAGCATACACAAGGTCAACCACCTTCTGAATATCACCAGCTTCTGGAACGTCAGATGATGATGAAGATATATGAGGATCCAAGAGCTCTGGATAGCGATGTGCCTGGACTAAAGGTGTTGCCCATTCAAATATACTCTGCCAACCCACTGAATCCACTTGCTGAGCAGGCCTACGCCCACTTACCATCTCAAGCAGCAGCACTCCAAAGCTATAGACATCACTCTTTGTTGTGAGCTCATTCCTGTATACAAACTCGGGGGCAAGATATCCATGGGTTCCACCGGCCATCACAGTCCTCTCATGCATCACCTCCCATGGAACAATCTTTGAAAGACCGACCCCCATTAGATGGGCTCCAAATTCTTCATCAAGTAGTACGTTGCTTGCGCGTATATCCCGATGCACAACATGTGGCTTAACCTTGTCATGTAGGAACCTATTTAAGATTAAAACTTGTGAGTCACCTGAGCAAAAGGAGAAAAGGACTTGCAAAATGCATCAAGTACATAAACCAATTCAAAGATCACCAGCTAAAGAATCAGAATTTTTTAAAATTAGCATGTGATTCTGGTCACAGGGAAAGTTTACTAGCA
This sequence comes from Corchorus olitorius, assembly GCA_001974825.2. Classification (NCBI taxonomy): domain Eukaryota; kingdom Viridiplantae; phylum Streptophyta; class Magnoliopsida; order Malvales; family Malvaceae; genus Corchorus; species Corchorus olitorius. The sequence continues at coordinate 11,031 of AWUE01016408.1, forward strand.
TATCAAGAAAAGCTTTGGTACTGCTAAGGTAGAAATGCAAAATTTACTAACAAGAATAAAGTGATTTGTTTCAGACCAACTAGAAAACAGTCTAAGACGAACAACAGCATGAACTTACACAGACAAGAGAAGGGACGTAAGGAATTAAAAGGGTTTGTCAGTATATGAATTAAATGTGGTATATTTGAAGAAAAGAAACAAGGATAATTAATACTTGAGCAAGAAATTCCTTTAGAGTTGAGAACAATAGACAAGTGTAAAAAATGTCCCTAAGCAGAAGCAGCAACAGTGACACCAAAAGTACCAATTATGGTTGCATTTAACAAAGAATGAGGCTCTAGATTTTGTACTCACGCAATTCCTTGGGCAAGAGTCGTAGCAATTTTGATCCTCATGGCCCAATCCAAGCTCCTACCACCCCTTGGTATGTGGTACAGCCATCTATCCAACGGTCCGTTTGCTATAAACTCATATACAATGTAGCGGTCACCATGATCATAACAGCAACCTTTCACAGCAACCAGATTTGGATGATGAAGCCTAGCCACCCTTCCAATCTCAGAATAGAACTCCTTTTTCCTCTGAAAATTAGATCTCTTCAACCTCTTAACTGCCACCTTTGATCCATCAGGTAGAAGACCACTGTATGTGCCACCTGTTTTCGCATCCCCAAGAAGGCGATTTCCTTCACTGAAATTTTTTGTAATTGACCTCAATTCATCACTTGTGAAGATTTTCCATGAGGGGGGAACTAATGCAGAAGCAGCAGGGTTGGATAGTTTCCTAGATCTTCTACGCCTTTTACTCCGTTTATATGCAAGGAGCCAAACAACAACAGCAAATGTTGTGAACAGAATCAACCCACTAACAACTGCTAGGATAATAAGATATTCCCTATGGCAGTGCATGTAGTAACATTTGTTGTCTGCAAGTTGGAAAATCATAATAATCTCAACAATGGCAAAGATATTAAGAAAAAGGAAAAGTAAAAAGAATATTATCTAATTGGGGGACAAAATGCTATTGTACACCAAAAACTTTTAAATCATAAAGCTTACCAATATCAACCATGCACAGAAAAGAATGAGATGCATTACATCTCTCTCTCACAAGATTGACTGATCCATTCTTCACCAGTGTGCACCAATCAACTGAAGTATTTGCAAGGCATGATGATTTGGTGCAGTTGGATTCAGCAGGCAATCCAAGAAGTGATTCATTCCAGACTGATGTATTATCAGACCACCTCCAATCAAAACTCATGTTGGAACTGCTACCTCTTCCACCAACCCAGCAACCATTGACATTTTGGCCACACAGATGTTGAGCAAAGGTTAGTTCTTCAGATGATGTTAGGATTGCTAAGTGCCCATGATATTGTCTGCAGTGGATCTCTGATTCATCCCATGACTGGAAACTGTCATTGTACCCAAAGCACATATTCTTATTTGGACCAATAACCCAACCAGGAGGGCATGCTGCTGTCATTCATGATCCAACAAAATGAAACAGTTAATCCTAAGACATGCCAACGGTTACCACAAAACCAAAATCAGTCAGCATAATTCTCTGATCATCAAAACATCTTTCTTAACAAATACCACTAATAATACCAGAAATAACACAATGCAACAATATATTTATATATTCAGTCCAAAATACAGCGATTACCTATTCATCCAGTCTCAAAAGTATCTTTTACTGGGATGCATGGTGACGTATTATCCAATTTATGGTATCCATCAGTCTTAACATATGCACACAAAATCTAGAGATGTCTCCTTCACCTTTTTTTAGAAAGATAAGTTCTCCAACGAACATAAGGAATGACATGTTAATGTGTTAGTAGTCCTGCTGACTGACAACAGACAAAGACCAAATTTCTGCCAAGAATGCTATTTGCTATAGTATAACACAATAACTAAAATAATCTGGCAAGGCATTATAAGTCTCAGCATTAATCTACTTCAACAACACAGGTATACTATAAAACATAAGCCCAAAGATGATGTGTCAATCCTAATTTGCAACATAATACCTTTTAGGCATTAACATTTCCAAGATCAGCTTCATATTTGCATTTATATGTACAGAACTAAGCAGTTATTCAAATGGATGCCAATCTGTCAACTTGTTTGTAACTCTTAAACCTCTTTTCTATAAAAAAAAAAAGAAAAATTAGTTTTTTCCATTAAAAAAATGGAGTGGTGGTGGAGTAAACTTAAATGCCACTATATAATTGAATTAGTTCTTTCTTCCAATGGGGCGTGTCAGAGTTTGGGTGGAGAAGAACAAAAAGATTGTCAATTATCTCCAAAATTCTATGGGTACTTGATTGTCACTGTCAGGGATTGAAACCCTGGCAACTAGAACTAAGAGTGAGGTACTCTATCAGCAACTATTGCGGCTGCTGGAAAACTAATGGTAAACAAGTTAGAAAGATAATATGCAAATTTTGCACCTTACCTTCATTCTTGGAAGTATTATTAGATGTTGCAATCGATCCATTTGACAACTGAAACACCAAAATGACAGCCAAATAAGAACATTTATAATACAAGGAACAATTTTTTTTTTTTTCCATTTTCTTTTCAAAAGCTAGATTGCAGAATCATACAGTTTCGGAAGCCACAAGTGGGAGAGCCAAAGAAGCAGCTAAGAGGACAAATTGTAAAGGAACCAGCTTCACTTCCATCACAAAACTCTCTTTAACCCTGTAAACAGGACAAAAGGTCAAATTTAAACATTGAAGTGATTCCCTACCGATCAAACATTTAACAAATTTGAGCACCATAAAACACGAAAGGCAAAGCAAAATGGGCAGAGAATAAAACTAGTTCAATCTACAAACAAAAAAGATATACATACCTTCAAAACCCTCAGAAATCGTCAAAGAAACCCTAATCCTCCATTTGGGTATACAGAAAAGGCAGAGAAACCAAAACAAGGAAATAAAATTAGGGACCCTCTGAAGTCAATAAATGATCATATAGAAACACCTAAGGCATCAAAAAGAACCAATTCTATATTCATTTTCATAGGGTTTCTCAGCAACCAAACAAGGAGCAAGAATTGGGCGAGTGAGAAATAAGTTGTAGTGTTTGAGAGAGAGAGAGAGAGGTATGGTTGAAATAAGTAAAAAGTAGATGGGAATTAAATGAGAGTAGTAATAATAATAAAAAAAAAAGAGTAGAAATTTGAAGGCAGAAGAAATGAGTAAATGATATGCTTCTGTCGAAGTCTTGCGTGGGTGTTTTTTCTTTTCACAGTTCTTCTGGTTTTAGGTAACAAGAATGAACAATGGACCAGTTTTCAGACACCAGATTGGGGCCGTTGGAAGTTAAAAGGACTTTTCTTTTCTTCGCTCTGCGCTTTATAGTACTAACTTTCTTCATTCATTCATTTATTAATAATAATTAATTTATATACCTACCCACTGACTCTGCTAAGTTTCTCCATACAAATTTCCTTCCCCTTACAAAAATTCATATGTTGACATCATAGGAGTTTACTAGCGTTGATTTTCATTTTGTGTCATATTTCCCACAGGACGAGAAGCCAAACACATCTCTTGCCAAGAACTCAAAAAGTTCTCGTTTGAACTCACTACTATTACTTTGTGTAAAAAAAAAAAAAACTCACCACCCTTTTTTTTAAATTTTTTTTTAAAACAAGCAAAAAATTAATAACTATGGTGAAAACCACGAGGGAAGGAGACTCCACTCACATCAGTTGATAGCAGATGCTTCACTCCGTTGGAAGACTTGGTAACAGTTCAAAATCATCATCAAGTTCACATGGTTTCGATCAAAATTTTGTAAAAATAGAGCGGAAATATATTTCCTCAATTTTTAGCCAAAATACTCATAAAAATATATAATTTAACTTAAAAAAGATCGGAGTGCTTTTCACCCTTCTAATATCGTATTCCCTATTTAAACTAAATTAATTTCCAATTAAATCGAAACCGATTTCAGATCTCGTAAAAACATATTCTAAAATCCAACGTGGCTGAGATTTGATTAGATGAATATAGATATTTCAAGGAATCTTTGCACCAAAAATCATGTAAAACTGAGACTGAGCTGGGACCCAGAACGCGTTTCTAGCAAAAAAACCATGATGTTAGTACACAATTTCAGCTAAATTTTTGCAAAAATGGACTCAAAATATTTTTTTCTTAATTTTCGACCAAAATACTCATAATAAATATATATTTAAACGCCAAAAAGATTAGAGGGCTTTTCACATTTCTAATATTGTGTTCCCTAATTTTCTGAAATAATTTCTAATTAAATCGAAACTAGTTTCAGATGCTCATAAAAACATATCCTTAAATGCAATGAGACTGAGATTTGATTAGATGAATATAGATATTTCAAAAAGTCTCGGTGCCAAAAATCATGCAAAACTGAGCCGGGACCCCGGAACGCGTTTCTAGCTAAAACCGTGATATAGTTCATGATTTCGGCTAAAATTTTGCAAAAATGAGCCCGAAATATTTTTCCTCAATTTTTGGCCAAAATAATCCAAAAAAATATACAATTCAACGCCAAAAAGATTGGGGGTCTTTTCACACTTCTAATATCATTTTTCCTATTTTTTCTAAATTAATTTCTAATTAAATCGAAACCGGATTCAGATGCTCGTAAAACATATCCTTAAATCCAATGTGGCTGAAATTTTATTAAATGAATAAAGATATTTCAAGGTGTCTTTGGCGCAAAAAATTATGAAAAACTAAACTGGGGCTCAGAACGCATTTCTAGTTAAAAACCGTGATAACATACACGATTCTTGCTAAAGTTTTGCAAAAATTGACCCGAAATATTTTTTTCTCAATTTTTGGCCAAAATAATCATAAAAAATAATTAGAGGGCTTTTCACGCTTCTAATATCATTTTCCCTATTTTTTCCAAATTAATTTTTAATTAAATCAAAACCGATTTCTAATTCTGGTAACCTCCCTGTGAACTCTGATAACCTCCCTATGAAATTATAATTCAAGGTATTCTATTATCAACTATATTATTATTATCAACAGGTTAGTTAATTACTTTTGAATAATAAGTAGGAAAAGCATCGAACTTATGGTAAAATTGAATTACGTACGACTACAATGCTCCCAAACTTTGCCAAGGCCGGTCTGCAAATTTTTTGTCCCATGCTTGGGATGTTGCTTAACCTTTCCCCTTCCCTTGACAGCAACAAGATAATTGCGGGCCCTCTCACTCTCTCCTCAACTCCAAGGTGTCCTGCAACCTGTCTGCAGCCTGCACCACTTCTTGCTTAACTTATTACTCCCCATACTATAGACTAGCACTTGTATTAATTAGTCAACAAATTACCATAATATCTATTCCCTCTTTCTATATATAGATATAGTACTTGAGCATACAAATATTCCCCATTATAAAGAGCATCTTAACTTCTCTAGATTAATTATCCTCTCTATCTATTTCTCTTTTTTTTCCATATATAGTACGTTTAGTTTAATCTCAAGAACACCATATATAATGAACAATTTTAATTCTTCTTGTTCTTGCAAATTTTTGAGTATTGTCTCTTTTTTCCTTCTTCTCTCGCCAATCTTGGTCTCATCAAAGTGCGTATGTGAAGCAGAAGACAAAGAAAAAGAGCAGCAAGACTCAGGTCAAGCCCTCAAATTAAAGCTAGTTGCAATATCTTCAATTCTTGTGGCCAGTGCTATAGGAGTATGCCTTCCCTTTTTGGTGAAGAATATAAAGGCATTGCACCCTGATAAGGTGATATTTTCACTGATCGAGACCTTCGCCGGCGGCGTTATCTTGGCCACCGGCTTTATTCACATACTTCCCGATGCTTATGAGAGTTTGACAAGCCCCTGCCTCGGCGAAGACCCATGGCATCATTTTCCGTTTCCGAGTTTTGTGGCAATGATGGCTGCGATACTGACTCTGATGATGGAGAGCTTTGCTACTGGGTACCATAAAAGGAACGAGTTGAGCAAGGCTCAGCCTGTTAACGGCGATGAGGAAAACCATGATTCTGATGATCATGCCCATGCTCAAGCTCAAGGAGGTCATGTTCATGGGCGCTCTGCTTTTTTGTTGGACAGAGCAAATTCGTCTGATCTTATTCGACATCGAGTTGTTTCTCAAGTAAGTCTCGAATATGCTCTCTCTATATAGTCTTTTGATTATTACGCTGATATATGCTCATTAATTCATAGCCTTTGATAAATTATTTTTTGTCTTGCATATATATGTTCCTCAACATTTTTCTGCAAATTTTATTTTAAATTATATGATTACTGATAAACAATGTTAAGAAATATGCTAATAGTTGAGGTCCAAAATTAACTTAAACCCATTTCAAGTGGTCCAATGAAGATGAGGATCAACTGGTCCTATAGTGATAATGTAGCCCATTCTTTTTTCTTTTTTCCTTATGGTAAGAAACTGATAAAGAAGTAGCAAAAAAAAAAAAAGGAACTGATAAAGATCTTTGAAGTTTTAACAGCACAATAAAAGATGTAGTAACTGATAATCAAAAGAAAATGAACTTTATTTAAGGGGTTTCTTCTTTTTCTTTTGTTTAATCTCTCTTTTTGCATCCACATTGCGAAACTTTATAGTACAAATGGTAATAATAATATAAGTTAATAATAGTATTCTCCAAATTTTCGATCAAGATGGAAAAACTACCAATTATTAGGTTGAGACCTATTCAAGATATTTTTAAATTTTTGCCGATATAATTGAAACAAAAAAAAGAGCAAAAGTAATAGTCAAATCAAGCTCTATAACTGAGCCTTATTGTCAAGAAAAGAAAAGCCCCTTAAGGGAGTTCATATGCATGTTGCACCACTTGAATTCACTCGACCACTTACTAGCTAGCTAATAATAGTATACATTAGAGTGGCTATAAAAGTCACTAAAGGAGCATTTCTAATCACACAATTCATGTTGACAATAATTTCTTGCTCTTTGGCTGAGCTGTTGAACATGTACAAATTACTATCCATTCATTCTTTATGGAGTATATTATAATTTACGAGCTTTGTCAAAAGACATCGAGCCAGGAGAAGAGAATAGATACTTACTACTTAAAATAGACTTAGCTACTTTACTATTTTAAAAGCTTAATCAGACAAAATTTCTGGTAATAATTATCATTAATTAGAGCAACTAATATATGTCAACATCATACCGCAAGAAATGGACAAACTTAATGTGACAGCAGACCTGCAAAAGAATTGTAGTTGGCAATAAATTACTGTTAGGCTTTTATTAAGTCTTTAACCTTTGGGATTAATGTGTCGATTAGCATCAAAAAAACATATCCCATCCATCTTTTCTGCCCTGGCAGCCTCTTTTTCTTTTGCCTATTTGATCTAATCCTTAAGGAGGAAATTGGATTTCTTAGAAAAAATGATGACGATGATCTGTCTTTCTCTCAAAATATCTCAAACACATATTATTAATAACTCGTGTTGCATGCTTATTACTTGGTTTTTGTATTACTCATCTTTCTGTTTTTCTGTCATTTTCATGCAAATGATGAAAATTTAATGACATGGTCAGGTATTGGAGTTGGGCATCCTAGTTCATTCTGTAATCATTGGTCTATCTTTGGGCGCTTCTGAAAATCCTCGAACAATTAAGCCTTTGGTAGCAGCACTAACTTTCCATCAGTTTTTCGAGGGAATGGGACTTGGTGGATGCATCTTTCAGGTAGTGTTCGCTTGAGTCTTGACTCTTGAATTAATACGAATGCAGCTCCTAATTTGAATTATCTGAATATTGCAGGCAAAATTCAAGCATCGGACCATAGCAATAATGGTATTGTTTTTCTCCCTCACAACTCCCATTGGAATCGCAGTTGGCATAGGAATATCAAATGCTTACAACGAAAATAGTCCCACGGCTCTCATTGTTCAAGGGCTTCTCAATTCTGCGTCTGCAGGGATTCTGATTTACATGGCACTTGTTGATCTTCTTGCACACGATTTCATGAGCCCCAAAATGCAGACTAGTTTTAGGCTCCAACTTGGTACAACTTTCACCCTCCTCCTTGGAGTATGTTGTATGTCGATCATGGCCAAGTGGGGAGACCACCATTAAATTAATAAGTTTTCACTTCATTTTCTAATCCCAACAAGTTCTTTTGTAAAACCCCATATATAGTATTCACCAAGTGTTTGATCCGGCCGGTTATGGCTGCAGGCAGGCAAAGGAACTAAAGCTGTTTTCAGTTACATTGTGGCTTATTAGCTTTTTTTTGCCGACATACTATTTTGGTGACAAATTGCCCCATAAACTTTTAGATTCAAAGACAAATTGCCCCAATTATTTATGAAACAATTCAAACTTAAACATTTGGATCATAATATTCATGTCTAAAAGTGGACAAGGAAAAGTAGTTGGAGTCCATGTGCAAGTTTCAGAATGCATACAAATCGAATACTTACAAAATTTGGAAACGTGACAGAAATTTTAGGTCGAGAGAAGGTGAAAGGGCTGTGTTCGGAGTTTGGACACATCACACACGCGTACGAGAAAAGTAATGCACCTCAATTTTTTTTGCTAGATTAGGTATCCACTATATCGACTAGTTTGGACTCTGGTCTGGTTGGGATGAGTCCCTTCGATCGGCCTTCATTCTTGTGCTCTCACCTTCCAATATATGTACCTCAAACTCAAGTCATGTCCAGCAAAAAAAACTTTCTTTTTCGTCTCCTTATAGTGGACTTGGGAAGGACGAGGAGCAGAAAGCAGCATATATTGCACCATGATTGTTGATATATATAGAATTAAAAAATACTCATTCAAGTTAAGAGGCATATATAGAATTATTGGCACTTAGCAGCTTGAGTCATTGGGCCCTGCCCACCCAACTTGCCCTACACTGACTGAACACCGAACCAGAGAAACAATACTACATGGACATGGAGTTGATAACATTATTATAAAGGTCAACGTTTCTGCGTCAAATCAAATTATATGAGCTCCCCTGGCGAACAGGAAAAATTGGTTTTACGTCAACTATGGTGGCTTGGCAATTTGCAATTGGCATTTGGCTTCCTTCCTTAATGAACTATAATTAGTAATCTAATCTCTGCTAAACTAGTATTTGTATATATGTCGATATTCAGCACTTATCTATCTAGTGCTACCTGTATTGCTGTAATGCATTTGCCCCCATTAGTTCCTAGCGCCTCCATCTATTATATGGCTCGTCACTAATAATTTTACATTGTTTATACAATTACAAACGATCAATTGAGCAACTTTTTGAATATGTTCTTTTCTTTGTGGTACAAATTTCTGGAATCTAGTAACCACATTAGGCTCTGATTAGTCTGAAGTTGAGTTGCGTTAGACCTCAAATAAGGAGAAGCTCTCCTAACACATGTTTTGTTGAAACATGTTTGTTTAGTAGCTATAAGAAGGAAAAAAAGATAAGAAATGAAGATTTTACAATCTAAATGTTGATGAGCTCTATTGTATTGGTTTCCCCTGCAGAATGCAGAGGTGCAGAGGACTGAATCTGATGTGCCTGTCAAACTCAGCTCTCAGCTCAGCCCCTTTGTTACTGCTATCAGTCCATTTTCATTATAACACAGATTCAAAAACAAGCATGTCGATTAGTTAATTTCCCTTATTGGGATTTGAATTACTATGTGTTTTGTTTACGATTCATCAAGTTTTGTGTCCATTTTGTCCTTTAAAGATGTAGGCTCCTAAATATATATGTTAAGAGGTTTCTGAAGTGGGAATTAAAGAGACAAATGAATTATTTAGAAGAAAATTTACTTTTAGTTTGAGATGTACAAATCCAAACAATTCAACATGATGTGCTAATTAAAAGCAACACCCACATTTTCTTTTTCTTTTCTTTTTCTTATATGCCCTATGATAGCACCCACTATTAAGAAAAAACCAAACAAAAGAAAAAAAGAGACATACAATAGCAATAGTAGAAGGCATAACCAAAAGAAAATCCATAAAATAGCTTTAGAATATAAAGAAAAGTAGGTTTCTCCAACTTACCAACACAGCAAAAAGCCCTTCATCCTAGTCAGTATTTTGGTCTAGTAGAGTATAAAGAAGAAGACTACTGCTTTTAAATAACTAAAAGGTTTTCACTTTTCAGGTTTAGCCTCGTATATCAATTAAAATGCGATTACTCATAATGTCGTCATTTTAGTCCACTTACCATACACTTGTCAGCACCATAACACTCTTAAGCCACACTGCATGAAGTTGCATGTCGCCATTTCCACAGCTCTATAACTAATATAAATGCTCCTCCTATTACTCTACTACTACTATATATATATAAATTCTCTCACCCCACTGAGTCTGAAGCACTGTCTTCTTCTACTGGTTTAGCAGTAGCAGTGCTGTAGCACCAAACTTTCTTAAATTTCTCGCCATGATCAAGCTTAATAGTTATAGGGTTTCCCTGTTTTGTCTCTTTTTATGTCTTCTTCACCTTCCTATCTTGGTTTCTGCAGACTGCAGTTGTGAAGATGAGCTGCAAGACAGCAGCATCAACAAAACCAAGGCTTTGAAATACAAACTTGTTGCGATTTCATCAATCTTGATGGCTAGTGCTCTAGGCGTTTCTCTCCCTATACTGGGCAAGAAAATCCCAGCTTTTCAACCCGAAAACCATATTTTCTTCCTCATCAAGGCATTTGCAGGTGGGGTTATTCTTGCCACGGGATTCGTTCACATACTTCCAGATGCCTATGAGTCTTTGTCTAGTCCTTGCCTTAGTGAAAAGCCATGGGGGGTTTTTCCTTTCACTGGGTTGTTGGCTATGGTTTCTGCTATAGGAACAATGATGATCGATACATTCGCGACTAGTTTCTATAAAAAGTCGCATTTCAATAAAGCTTTGCCTGTTAATGGCGATGAGGAGATGCGTGGGGAGCATGAAGGACATGTTCATGTTCATACACATGCCTCTCATGGACATGCACATGGATCTGCCTTTGTTTCAGAGGATTCTGGAACTGAAATTGGACTGTCTGGTCATATAATTAGGCAACGTATTGTATCACAGGTATTTCTCTTCTCTAAACTGTCTCTTCCGCCGAAGTTCATGTTGTTTTATAATTTAGAAATGCATTCAACTTTTATGCTTAATTAGGAAAAATTGGAAAAAAAAAAAGCTCTGTTTTTCCCCTGTTTGTTCTGTTTTCCAATTAGCTCCTTTATTTCTCTCCTTTCCTTCCCTTTGTTATTACTTATTAGTATTTTGTTATCTTTTTTGGGTTTACTGCTATTAATTTGATTAATTTTGTTCCAATTTAGTTTGAAAGATAGATACCTTTCTAATTTGCAGTTAATGATGTTTCTCGTTCTTCAATTGTATGGCTCATGTTCTACTTAAGTAGTTAAGTTTAGCAGCACCAAGAAAATAGTTGTAGTAGTCAGTAGATCACTTAATACACATGACTAGTAGGAAGATTACCATGCATTCCTATAGGCAAACTCTTTAGTTAACAATTATTGTTGGAAAAAAAAGATAGGTACTTGAAAGAAAAGGAAAATAGATATCATATAGGCAATAAATAAGATGAAATGAAAAAAGGGATCGAGTTGGAGTTTGATATCTTTCATAGTATTATTTATGGTGAGAATCAGTTTGTGGGTGGCAGCAAAGGAAGATTATTCCCACGCAACCTAATACTATATACAATGTATAATGCAAGCAAGGCCAATTAACCTGTTTTCTACGATTTAAAAACTACTAGTAACACTTTTGACTTAATTAAGTACCGTTTACTTATAATTGTTTTGATTAAAAGAATTAGTAGCATGTGTTAACTAGTTCAATACTGCATTGGATTGAAAGGTGTTGGAGATTGGGATCGTAGTTCATTCGGTAATAATTGGGATCTCATTGGGTGCTTCCCAAAGTGTAAGGACAATCAAGCCTCTCTTAGCCGCATTGACTTTCCATCAATTCTTTGAAGGCATGGGTCTGGGTGGCTGCATTTCTCAGGTATCTATCTATCTATCTCCTCACCTCCATACATTGTTCCATTCCTCTGCCTACTCATTTTAGATACCTTACTTTCTACCTTAATACTCCTTTTAGTATGTATTGGAGTCTGACGCAGCTCGACTCTGGACTAGTCAGGTTCAATATGACTACATGGGATTCACTGTTCATATTACAATGAAAATCCCTAGACATCTTGTGATTAAATGTTGAAATGGATAAACATGAATCCTGAAATTGGGTCTATGTGCAAATATTGGTCCAATCAAAAGGTGACACAGGGTCTATAACAATATCTTTTTTGTTTGGCTTTGTTGTGTTTGTGTAGGCAAAATTCAAGACCCGGGCCATTGCAATCATGATACTTTTCTTCTCCTTCACAACCCCATTCGGAATTGCATTTGGGATGAGCATATCAAAGATTTACAGTGAGAAAAGCCCAACAGCCCTGGTGGTGGAAGGAATCTTCAACTCCCTTTCAGCTGGAATTTTGATTTACATGTCTCTTGTTGATCTCCTTGCCGCAGATTTCATGAACCCTATCATGCAAAGCAACATAAAGTTGCAGCTTGGATCTAATCTTTCACTTCTTCTAGGGGCAGCTTGTATGTCACTCTTAGCCAAATGGTCCTAAGTATAAGCTACCTGCCCAAAGCCATAATCCATCAAGTAATGCATAATAAAAAGTACTCTACATATAAATAAATAATAGTAGTATTTGGGTGTCTTTTTCTTTTTCTTTTTCTGTTTTTCCTTTTTGTATTTTAAATATTAAAGCAGACTTTTGGTGGAAACCCCATTTTGTTGTTTGATAAATGTAGGCAGTAGGCAGGTCAAAGTGAAAAAAGTGTATGGATTGCAAATCTATGAAGTTTGATGGTGAATCATGCATGAATCTTTAGCAAGTCAATTTGATATATTTTGGCAATGGAACATGAGGAACAAATGCCATAAATTTTGTGTCCAGCCAATGTGGGAGAAGTGGGAACAATGTTTCAGTGGCAATACCTTTTGATTTGTACCTTAGAATTAAAGTTTTCGTACCATTTTAGTATGTATATGACGCTTGATCAAAACCTAGCTAGCTGCAAGGATCCTTCTTCTTCATAAAACTCATTGCTTTTTCCTTTTCCTCTCCAAAATGGAGGGTCCAAATTGCATGTGAAATTGACAATGACATAAACATTCTGTCTGTTATCTGCAGCCATACCTCAACATGTATATTTAGTCATTACTCATCCATTCAGTCCTAGTTCCTAGTGGTAAGTACGTATGGATGATGTTGATTTGCTGTATCAATCAAACATCAAATTCTCCCTATAATGATAATGTGAATAGGCCTAATTAAGCAAATTTGCTTTTGCCTACAGATGGTATAACCCTGCGTGGCCTAGTGGGTATAGCTTGTGTTGTGTACCAAAAACAAATTGACTATAATTTTTTTTTTTTTTGCAAGATGGGACTATAATCTTAATTAACAAGTCACAAATCTATATACAAATTTATAATTTGTCAATACAAAAAGTCTATCAACACCCGATGAGTGATCAACAAGGGGTTGGATCAAGTGGTAAGCGGTTTGTTCTAGTTTAAGTAGGTCTCAGGTTCGAGCGCAGCTGCCCCTGTTGGGAGACTCACCCACCATAACCAAGTGCGCAACACGGGTCAGATCCGGATTAATCAGGGCAAAGCCTTGAATACCGGATGGGATACCTAAACGGGTCAGATCCGGATTAATCAAGGCAAAACCCTGAATACCGGATGAGATAAAAAAAAAACACCCGATGAATGAAAGTGTGAGACATACCGGATGGGATAAAAAAAACACCCGATGAGTAAGAGTGTGAGACGAGGAAAAGATTAAAGAAACACAAGATCCGGGTTCTACTTCTATTCCTAAATCCAAAGCCGACACTGATTGGGTCAGGGCCCCATTTTATACCCAAAGCCCACCCCCCAAGGCCCCAAAGAGAAGAAGCAGTTCTTTCTTGAGGGAAGGGAAAGCAGACTTCCACTCCGAACTACTATATCTCCATTACCCAATTACCATCGGATCGTCAATATTCCTGCTTCTTCTTCTTCTTCTTCTTCTTCTTCTTATATTGAAATTGGAATTGAAATGAATGTAAGTCTCTCGATTAAGCATACTCAAATCCCAGTTTTGGTTTCGTAATTTAGAACTTCATACTAAAAAATAGCGCTGATCTGTTCTGTTTGGATTTTTTTTTCTATTCCCAATGCAGTTTACGGCTTCAAAGCAACCTGAACATGTCTTAGTCGGTCCTGAATCCGACTCTCAAAGGACTATGTACGTTCTTTTACCTCTGATTTTTAATTGAACTAGGGTTTGTTTTCTTTGTTTGATTTTTGAAATTTCCACCTTTTGTTCTTAATCTCGATTTTTCCCTTCTGTTTGTTTTTAATGAAAATTTGGCAGGTACCCTTACGTGACTGGAACATCAGTTGTCGCTTTGAAGTACAAAGACGGGATTCTAATGGCCGCTGATATGGGAGGTAAGCTCATACCACTCTTTCTGGATTTCTTTATTTATTTGGTTTTCTTTATCTTGTGTATTTGTGGTGGTCTTGTTGATGTATGATAGTTTATGCTCTGTGAAACAAGTATGCTAGTTAAAGGTTAGAGATTTGAACCTTTTTTTTTTTTTTGATTTTGGATATGCTGTATGTATTGATGTTATAGAATAGACGATGCGGTTGTAGAATTTGATATTTCTTAGTAGCTCATGGATTGTCAGTGAAGGTATTAATGCCTGAATTTTAACTTCTAACACAAAATTTGTATATTGAAATTCGGACCTAGTATTTAGTTTAGCATTTGATACAATGTGTGGTTGACAGCATGGCATGATCAGTAGTCCATCTAGATTTGGTATTGTAGGCTAGAACTTGGAGGTGTATGTTTTGTTACTAAAAGAGGCTTTAATGGATAGAGATCTCCTGCCCGCTGAATCTGCACAAGTGTGTCCATAATGTAAAATTGTATAATTAGGACTTGACTTATTAGACTTCCTCTCTGCTGTTAACTCTGTCACACAATATTGATAACAGAATCCCCAACCTATGTGAAAGGTGTTGAAGCAATTTGCATAGTTTCTAGATTTTCTAAGAGAGAAATTGAGTTGGAGTCATTTAAGGCTACTAGTACAGTTCTCAACCATAATGCTCTTTCATATTCAAGTTTTTATTCTTCTTTTACTAAATTAAACTTCTTCAAACCTGCGGATGTCCATAGAACAAAAGTATTTACTTATTATGGCATACAAATTTGAATATATTTCATTTTTAACAGGACATGCATGACTGTCTGTACCTTTTCCTTCCTCTTCCCTTTCTCTTGGTTTGATCTGATACTCATGGCCCATCAGACTGAGTCCTAGTTTTAATATGAAATTTAATGCTCTTCTTCTGTTCCTCTCATTTTCAGGCTCCTATGGGTCCACCCTGAGATACAAGAGCGTTGAGCGAATCAAGCCTATTGGCAAGCATTCTCTGCTCGGTGCAAGTGGAGAAATTAGTGATTTTCAGGAGATTCTGCGATATCTTGATGAGCTTATGTAAGGATTGCCTGAGTCATAATGAAGTTCTTTTCTGTTTCTTTTTTTTTTTTTCAAGTATTTTTTTTTATTCCTATTTTGCCCACGTCTTACATTTGGGTTTTGTTCACAACTTCTTACATGCTTTTGTATGATTGTTGATTGTTGTAGCTTGTATGACAATATGTGGGATGATGGAAACTCTTTGGGGCCTAAAGAGGTCCACAATTACTTGACCCGAATAATGTATAACAGGCGTAACAAGTTCAATCCATTATGGAACTCCCTTGTACTGGGTGGGGTAAAAAATGGGCAGAAGTATCTTGGAACGGTAAGCTTGAAGTTATATGTTTGTCTTAATGTTAAGAAACGAGTTAGTTGTGGTTCTAAGGTTTTAACTGACCATGGTCATTAATATGACTCTTCAGGTCAGTATGATTGGTGTAAACTTTGAGGACAATCATGTTGCGTCTGGGTTTGGAAATCACCTTGCACGGCCTATTCTTCGTCAAGAGTGGCATGAAAACTTGAGCTTTGAAGATGGTGTTAGATTGCTGGAGAAATGCATGCTTGTTCTACTCTATCGTGATAGATCAGCTGTTAACAAGCTTCAGGTGTGTTTCCCTTTTTAACATTTTGACTCCATGTTTTGGAAATTTTTTTTGACCAACTTCTACAAAGATAGAAGTGTTCATGGCATTCTGGGCTTTTGCCTTTACTCACCAATCCATCTCTATGGATATTACTTTTCTGATGGACACTCATTATATCACGAAAAAGTATAGCAGACTGGCGTGTGTTAAAGGTGTTATGATTGCTCTAAGATGTTTGTACATGCATTCAAATTATGAAGAGTCAATAGTTTTAACATGTTTTGCATTGATGTTATCAAGTTGCAATTTAGTGTTTATTTGATTCATGGGATTGCTCTTAATCAAATCTTTAATCAAATCTATTCTTTAGCTAAGTTGTTGTGGTCTTTTACTAGGCAATCTGAGGTAATTTGTTTTCTATATTGGCGTTTCATTTTTTGAAATCTGATCTTTGCAGATAGCTAAGATAACTGAGGAAGGTGTGACAATTCACCAGCCATATTCTTTGAAGACCAACTGGGAATTCTCTGCTTTCCAGAATCCTACTCATGGTGCCGTAGGATCATGGTAGATGCAGCAAAAACTTTTTATCTTTTCGAGAACCATGTTATCAAAAGAACATTTCACTACCTACCAGGGGAGTGAAAATTAGATGCATCTTTGAGTTGATTGAAACTGAGTTGTGAGTTTTGATGCATCCTTATGTTATGTTTCTGTAAAACAATTAAATTCCAGGTTTATTATCATGATTAATGTACAGCAGGAGCTTTTTCATTTTCTTTTTTTAAGCTACTAGTTATGTTTATATTTTTTCATGTAAGATCGACCATTCTCTAGTTCAGCTGAGCATCAAATTGGTAGGATGAGGATGGAAGACATTATCATCCTCTGAATTGTTAAAGCTGACGATGAGTTATGCTTATGCTTACACAAGTGATGAGAATCAAGTGCAGCCATTTTTGCAGCTTATCAGGGTAGCATGGCTTGGTGTTCAGTGCCTATTTTTCATTTGCATTCTGCAGTAATAAGCATATGGAAGCCAATTATTTATAGTTATAAAACGGCATTTTAATTAATGGTTGCTAAACTCAGTTGGGAAGGCATCGTTTCCTGAAACATGTAATGAACTGAATGGAACAGAGCCTAAGAATGTTCAATAACAAACATGTGCTAGTACTTGGTAATGAAAGAAAGTGTGGCATAAACATGATTCTCAAACTATTCTAGCAGTTCGGAAATTAGACTTACAAACATTTAGTGTTTTTTTTGGGCATAATACAAATATTTAGATTTAGGCCCTTTATAATGTTCATAATTTAAAATCAATCAGTGGTGGAACTAGATAGGTAAACCGTAAACGTATTGGAAAATCCTGATTGTATTGGTTATTAACATGCTAATCTGATATGGAAAATCCTAATTGTATTTGGTTTTTTTTTTTGGCCAGGTTAGCATGCTAATTTTCATGGTAGGTTGATTACTTATCCTAATTGTATTTGGTTAACATGCTAATTTTCATGGTAAGTTGATTACTCATCCTAGCTGTATTTGGCTTTCATGGTAACTTTTTTTTTTTGGGTTAAACTTTCATGGTAACTTGATTACTTCTCATAAAGATATCAACAAGATGGGTAAAACTAGTAATTATTGAAAAAAATTATTGAGAAAAATCCCAATTATAATAGGAAATTTAAATTAAAAAATAAAGTCAGAATAAAAAATTTGATAAATATTCACCAAATAATTCTTTATATATTCGTAGATTATGGGTTATGGATCAAATAATATAGACTGCGCCGCACGAGCCAAGCAAGCCGCCCAGAGTCATAATCCGATCATCATATATATATATATATATATATATATATATTAATTAATTAAATTAAGAGAAAGTCTCAGATCAAGAGAAAATAAGAAAAGATAGAAGAAGAAGAAGAAACCCTAATCTGCGACGAGAAAGAGAGAGAGCGCGAAAGAGAAAGTTAAATGGGAAAGAAGAAGAAGAGAGTATCGTCGAAGGTATGGTGCTACTATTGCGACCGAGAATTCGACGATGAGAAGATCCTTGTGCAGCATCAGAAGGCCAAGCACTTCAAGTGCCATGTTTGTCACAAAAAGCTCTCCACCGCCGGTGGTATGGCCATCCACGTCCTCCAAGTTCACAAGGAGTCCGTCACCAAGTATTTCCGCCTACCCTCCCTCCTTATTTATTTACATCTTTATATTTACTATTAGGAGTTTTTTTCCCTTATATTTTTTTCAATGTTTCTAAATCTTAAGCCTTTGATTCTGAAATTCGATTTTAAAAAGCTCTTCGCATATGGACCTGCTATTTTTTCTGGTGTTAATCTTCGCATTAGACTGACAAAGTAAATCTTTTTATAGGGTTCCCAATGCAAAACCTGGGAGAGAATCTACTGACATTGAAATATACGGAATGCAAGGAATCCCACCTGATGTATTAGCTGCCCACTACGGAGAAGACGGTAAATTTTTCTTATACTATCTTTTATTGCTATTTTCCGTATCTAATGGTCATAGCTTGAGTTGTTGCTGTACAAACATATAAAGTAGTATGTGCGTTTCTGTGTGTCTAGCAACGGAGATTGTTTAGCACAATAAAAACTAAGCAACTGGTGGCAATTTGAAGGAGCTTTTCTAGAATATAACTAACATTATAGGTGAATCAAGGACAATTATAAAGTTGAACAAGGATAGTAATAGTATTCTCTGTGTGTGTGTGTC
This sequence comes from Corchorus olitorius, assembly GCA_001974825.2. Taxonomy (NCBI): domain Eukaryota; kingdom Viridiplantae; phylum Streptophyta; class Magnoliopsida; order Malvales; family Malvaceae; genus Corchorus; species Corchorus olitorius. Next base: position 29,923 of record AWUE01016408.1, read on the forward strand.
TCTATATATTATATACGAAAGTGGTAACTCGAAGGGCGTTTCTAAAATGTCACAACCATAAATAAAGGTTAGTAAAATCAAGAATACATTTTAAAGCTAAATACGGACACTAGATACATGTTTTCAGTTTTCTGTGATTATCATGAATTTTCCTGTCTATTGAATAGTGTTTCATTGAAAGTTAATCTAGAGTTACGGTGCTTAGAGTGTTCACATGGTATTTGCTGTGCTACATTCAAAGTTTTGATGTTGTTGAATATTGACTAAGCTATTATGTCTATATACTTTATTATTGTCTGCTTCCTAAATCATTAAATATTTAAATTTCTTGCAGAAGAAGAGGCCCCATCAAAAGCAGCCAAAGTTGATATACCATCTACTCAACTTGTGGGAGGTTTGGTGCCAGGGCCACTTGGTGTGGGATATCCTCCTCAATCAACTTTAGGAGCAGTGCGACCACTGTATGTTCTCTTCAGTTTTTTATGATTATTATTATTAAATGCTAGCAAATTTTTCAATGGTGTTGAACATACTTATAGAATATTAGAGTTCGGCATACTGTTAGATTAGGCTTCTTTCTGTTATAATTGCTCTCATTTTGGGGCTTTTTTTATGTGTATGTATGCATATTTCTTATCTAAGATTCTTGTTTGCATTAACTAGGATAGCAGCCATCTTGAATTGTTATTAAGACAGTTCATTTGGTCATTTGAATGTGCGATTGGTGAAAATTGATGAATAATTTTTCTCATGGTGGTTGTTTGCCTCAGTTACAATGCTGCAGTGCCTGTACCTCCTGCTGGTTGGGCAGTGCCTCCTCGACCACAGCCTTGGTTCCCTCAGCATCCTGCAGTTTCAGTTCCTCTATCTGGTCCTATGGGATATGTGCAGCAGCCATTATTTCCAGTGCAAAGTGTGAGGCCTCCATTGCCAGTGGCATCAACATCGCCTGCACTCCAACCTTCACAGATTGCTCCACCTGGATTGCCTACTACAACGCCTCCACTTCCTGTATCCCAACCTTTGTTCCCTGTTGTCAATAATAACTTGCCTACACAGAGCTCACCATTTTCTGCTTCTTTGCCAACAACCGTGCCACCAAGTGTTCCTGCAGAAGTTAAAGGCTCAATTGATGTACACTCGAGTGTTAGTACTTCTGTGGCAGGTAGTTATCAAGCTGCTAATGCTCCAGGTTTGAGTGGTCTCACAACTATATATAAATTTTCTTTATATTGTTAGTTGAATACGACGTATATAAATGGACTGAGAAAACCTATAAAGACCTTAGGAACTATTGGCTTTGCCTTCTGCACTCCCTTATAAGTTTGAGCATCTTTTTCGCCAATTACATAACAGCATAAATATATTCTTTCTTTTTGCTGGAACACCCTTCTAAGCAAACCAAAATTTGAGTTATCATTTGTAACACCACCCAACTCAACAATTACATGTGGATTATCTGCCATTCTGACTACTTCTCCTTTATATGTTAACAATTATAATTACATTAGATAAGTAAAAGATTCTCTCTGTCTTTAGCATTATGCAAGCATTTGGACCTCCCCTGGTTATGATAATGGGACTTATCTCTAATGCTTTATGTAACTTTTATCATTTTTATGATGCTAGTGCTTTACAAAAAAGAATTTCTCATTCATTTTTTTGATGATGCTCTTCTTAAATTTATTAATAAGTTGGATCTTTGCGATGTGTTTGAAATAACTTTTGTACTTGTGAGTTTGTCCTGCTATTATACTTCTATTTCAGTTTAAGTTGCATTGATACTTCTATTCTTATGTCATGTTTTCTTTGCTTTTATTTATAGGTGGACTTGGAGCTAATTCTCATTCTTATGCCTCTGGCCCAAATACTGGTGGTCCATCAATTGGACCACCCCCTGTTATTGCTAACAAAGCTCCTGCTACTCAACCAGCCGTAAATGAGGTTTATTTAGTCTGGGATGATGAGGCGATGTCCATGGTCAGTCCCAAACTTTTTAAATGATTATTCCATTTGCTCTTTTTTTCTAGTTGATTGCAGATCGTTACTAATGTTCTTTTTTCTCATTTTAATACTTTCAGGAAGAGAGAAGAATGTCGTTAGCCAAGTATCAGGTGCATGATGAAACTAGCCAGGTAAGTCATAACTACCTCTCTAGTATATGGAGTTGGTTTACACATCTAACCAGCTGGGTAGGCTTTATGCTTCATGTTTTCAGATTCAGTTGTTTACACATTGTCACCTATTTGATGAGGTATTTTCATGTCAATTTGTTTTGTTTCTAAATAACCTAATTTGTGAAGAAGTCATGAACCCTTTTAAGCAAGTATTCTCATTGATTGATGGGCATGCACTCTTATTTTAAAATATGATTTTCCACTTTGCAAGCAATTTCCTCCAAGTGTTTGGGCATCAAAAGATTCAAGTAGGTATTTATGTTATTTATGTTGGTAGTTGGTAATTACAAATTTGACAAGCTTGCTGCAATCCACTCAAGGATTTTCCCAATCTAGCATCGTACTCAGTTAAGAACAGAGTATGTATATGATCCCTTAAAATTTGGTTTATTCATTGATATTCATTCACCCTATGCTTGGTTTCGAAGTGTGGGGTTTGGGTGGAACAAGATGATACCAAACAGTTTTGTGCTCACTCGTAGCTTCATTACACTTTATTTTATTGATCGTGAATTCAGACTTTCCAGGTCAGCTTCTTTCGCAAAGTTTGGTATCTTTTGCGCAGGACCAAGCTTTAATGTATAATCTGTTTTGGGCAAATGTTGGACGGCCCTTGTTCCTATCTAATCATTTTCTTATGGATTTTGTTTTCAGATGAGCTCTATTGATGCAGCAATAGATAGAAGGATACTGGAAAGCAGGCTTGCCGGTCGAATGGCATTTTAGTCAACTAGAGTGGAGTAATGTATCTTGGACGAATGATCAAGAAAATTGGCACGACTTAGATGAATTGGAATGAGGGCCATCGGTTGCTACCCCCCAATTTCTCAGTATTCTTTGCGGTCTGATCTGACAACCACATCAGATGTCATTGTGTTGTATTCTTTGCAAAGCGAGACGGAACAGAGATGATGGTCATTATTTTTTCCTAACCCTTTTTTGATTTACTCCACAACTTTTAGGATATAATTATTTTCGAGTTATTAGTTCCCTGGATCTTAATCAAACTTTTTTATTTTACTAGGATGTGTATGAGTTATTCACCAAAAAGAAATGTATTTGAATTTATCATAATAATTATTACTGTTAGTTTTCGAATCTTGATAATTTTGTTGTTATAAAGTGTTCTTTTACCTACATTTTGAGAATGGCAGACTGAATTTTACTACTTTGATTCGTTATAGAATGAGATTAGTACTCAAATTAAGAGTCTGACAAACTTAGGTTAATAGGTCACATTACTAATTTGAATATTCTATTTGAAGTTTACATTAGATAAGAGAAAGTTCTCTTAATCAATTTCTATTTTCTCTATTCATAAGAAAAAACTGAGTATATATTTTTATTGTAAGGGACATTTACCTCTTAATCTTAATCCAGTACACCTTAGTTAAGAAAAATTGTACTAACCTATTATTGTGAAACAAAATTTGACTCGGCTGGGCCTGGGTCTGGTTTGGGTCGCTTTAGCCGTCAGCCGCTGATTCATATGTTTTCTTTCTCAATAATAATAGAAAAAAAATAAAAGCCCTAAAACTAAAACCTCTAAAACCCCGAAAATCTTGCGCCTCGCAACAGGAAGAGGGAAAACCCCAAATGCATAGAACAAAGTCGGGAAAATGAAGACTTTGAGAGCAATCCGAAGTCTTACTTTCGTTTACCGTCCACTTCCCAATAAATCCGAGCATCATCTTCTACTTCCTCGTTTATTTTCAGCCCAACCCCAGCAACACCCAGATGATTCCGACGACTCCCACCACCATAGCGGCAACAGCTCCGACTCTGTCTTCGACAGTTCCCAATTCCCCATCCTCGAAAACCCCAGCACCGCGCCTCAAGTTGAACAACCCACCTGGGATGTTCGCCATAGACAAAGAATTGAACGCTTAGTCTTCAATCAAGATTACAAGTTTAAAGAGGAGGAGGAGGAGAAGCGAAGGAGGATTCTTGCAAAGGCTTTGCTTGAGGCTGCTTTGGAGGGCCCCGAGGAGGACGTCGACGATGAAGAAGCGGTTAGGGAAGAGGACCAGAAGTCTCTCTCCGTCGGGATAATTGGCGCCCCAAATGCCGGAAAGTCTGCCTTGACTAATTTTATGGTTTGTTCTTTCTCCGTTTCTTTCGTCGCCAACATTGTCTTAGTAGTTAATGGGTATAGCAATTGATTAATGGGTATTATTACTTATTATGTCTTTCTGTAATTTCTAATTAGGTTGGGACGAAGGTTTCTGCTGTGTCACGGAAGACAAACACGACCACTCATGAAGTGTTGGGAGTCATGACTAAAGGGGATACCCAAATCGTATGTTCCTTTTTCTTTTGTTTCTGTAAATATTCTTAACTTGCCTGTTTTGCCTATCCCTTCATTGTCAGCTATCTCATTTCTAACATTTTTATGCGGACAATAATAACCTAATTCTTAGCTAATTTAGTTGAAAGTAGAAGTGTCTTTACCTGTCTGTTACTTGTAGCAATTTCATAGCTTTTTCTCTCCTGTTATTGATGCTACATTTTGAATTCTTCCCACTTGGGAGTGTTAAGTGAACTTCTTGTTTATATTTTCTTTTGTGCCCCTCCACAGTGTGTTAATGTGCAGAAAAGCTCATTCTGTACTAATTTGTTGCATGGATTATGCAGTGCTTTTTTGATACCCCCGGACTCATGGTAAAAAGCAGTGGACATCTTCACAAAGATATGAAGGTTCGCGTCGAGAGTGCCTGGAGTTCTGTTAACCTATATGATGCACTCATGGTTATTTTTGATGTCCATAGGCATCTTACAAAGTATGTGATCTATAACAGTTGATTTTTTTCACCTTTTCTCAATTTTTGTAGTATTAACTTTTCTTGGTCCATTCCTGTATGCCTTTTATTATAGAACACTAGGCATTTCTGGCGAGTATGTGTTATTTTGATGTAGTGAGGAAAATTTACTTTTTTTTTAATACGATGTGGTGTTTTCATTTGGAATGTGGGTGAGCTACACCTTTTGCTGCTGTTTAGTTGCACACACACACACACACTGAGTCACACACTGGTGTATATGTATGTATCACCCTTATACACTTTGCTAGTATGCTTCATATGTTGGAAGATGGTCGGTCCATTATACTTGTATCTATTTTGTTTGTGTAGATTACTGTACTGTGACTAGTCTTTTCTTAATGCTTGTCTAATGGTGAGGTTGTTTCCCCCAATCTTGATCAGAACTGTTATTATCTTTCTAATCTTCATCCCTATAGGCCTGATACGAGGGTGATAAGATTAATCAAACGTATGGGAGCAGAAGCAAATCCTAGACAAAAGCGGATTTTATGCATGAATAAAGTTGATTTGGTGGAAAAAAAGAAAGACCTGCTGAAGGTTGCTGAGCAGTTTAAAGATCTTCCTGGCTATGAAAGGTAGGTTTTGCTGTTGAAAGAAGGTTGTGGTCCTCCTTTTAGAATATGAACAAATCATGTTTAAATTAGCTTCTGATAACTCGTGTTTATTTTATTTCTAGGATTTTCATGATCGCAGGACTGAAGGGCTATGGAGTAGGAGACCTTACTAAATATCTAATGGAACAGGCATGCTTCTCTTGACTGTAACTGGATTCTGTTATGTCTTGGAAAATGGCATTGCTTAATACATTGTGTGGCTATCTGAAATGTTTTAAAATGTATATCTTCTTTGAGGATCTTTTTGGAAATATCTTACAATATTCATATACTTCATCCCATCTTGTCTTTCTTGAGGCTTAGAATTATGTTTTCTTCGTGTCTATGAAGTCAATGTTATCTTCTGTTTTTAATTTTCTCACTTAACCTTACTGTTTAACATGCAGACATAACTAATTCGCTAATAAGGTTATAGTTTATCTGAGCCTTATGTTGTTAGTAGATACATGGCTGATAAGGGGGCAAAGGATAATATAGCTAGTGGTTATTAGTCATCGGGGCTTTTTGGTTCCTTCAATTCTGCATTTTTACCCACTTCTTGACACACTCCCAACTTGATTTTGGTTGATAAAGCATCAAATAATTTATTGAAAACATTTTACCTTTAATTCCATCTTGGTTACTTTTCACGTGCAACTTGTTGAAGTTTTCTTCCTATCATTGAAAGTATTACAGCTATTAAGGCTCAATGGCTTGTTCTTATTTACCTTAGGCAGTTAAAAGGCCTTGGGATGAAGATCCTCTCTCAATGAGCGAAGAAGTTATGAAGAATATATCATTGGAAGTTGTTCGGGAAAGGTTGCTAGATCATGTCCATCAGGTAAAACTTGTGTGGTTCTGTCTATCCATTGCCTTTCGGTTCATATTCTTGTTCTCTCCTCAAGGTTTTACTTTGTCCATGTCTTTTACCTTTTCATTTGAGGGTTCGTTCTGGTTTAGGGGGTGAGGATTTTGTTAATTGTCAAGATCAAGCTATGTGCTAAGAGCCTTTCTTATTGCAGGAAATCCCATATGGTATTGAACACCGTTTGGTAGACTGGAAGGAGTTACGTGATGGGTCTCTTAGGATTGAGCAGCACTTAATTACTAACAAACTAAGCCAACGAAAGATTCTTGTGGGAAAGAATGGTTCTAAAATAGGGTAAGCTAGTTCTACTTCTATTTCCAATATTTAATTTCTTTTCATGGTTACACTGTTATTTCAGCAAGGTATTGTCTCTTTGAAATCTTAGTTGTCATACAGGTGGGTTAATCAAATTAATGGTATAATATTATTTTTTCAGTCATGTGTGGTGTAGTTTCTGATATCAAAAGATACCTAATTTATATCTTGTCTAATGAAAGAAGAAGGATGATTGACAATGAAAATCTAAATCTCAGCATCCCATGAATATAAGGACTTGGAGCAACTTTCCTATGAACATTTTATGGCAAGTTGATCTTAATAATTAATTTTCTTTCTAGGTGTAGCTTGGGAACCTCCTAGGGGTTTGATTTTAGCTATGTTATTATGAAGTCTATTTCATTTTTGCGCTTTTGAAGTAAAATCTGGTATCAGTGTGTTTGCCTTGATGCAATCTCATGATAAAACTTTTTTTTGATTTAAACACAGGAGAATAGGGATTGAAGCTAATGAAGAGCTGAGGTCTATCTTCAAAAGGAATGTTCATCTCATTCTTCAGGTTAGACTTAAAACGTAAGGTCCATACTGCACACTTCTTGCCTTACAATCTGATGTGTATATAAAAAGGGTAGCCAATGTGTCTGTACCATATAATTTCCCCGGGCCTCATCTTTATAAGGCAAAGATGAAGTCAGCTCTAAGTGGCTACAGCCTACAGGTGATTTTATTTTATTTTTTTAAAAAAAAATACTGGGAGGGAAAAGTGGGTTAACACAAATATCAAAGATCCCACTTTTGCAATTAAATCTGCCATTGTGCGGGTTGTGCTAAAATTTTGATGCTGATTATTTGTATTTGAATTCCTCAATTTTAGTCATAATAAGAGTTGTAATTTTGTGCCATTACATGAAAGTTAAGATGAGGCTTATTCAGTTAATTCGATTAAAGCTAATTTATTTGTTGATTGTTGTTCATTAGAGATCTATCTTTCTTCATCATTATCCATACATTTCACTGATATATTTTAGTTTGTAAACTGAGGTTTCTCTATGGAATATATGGGATAAAGATTGAATACAAGTCTAGGGTTCGATTTGCTCCATTTTCATACCTTTCTAAGCCTTTTGGCTTTGAGATCAAGGCATGGATGAGATGCTTGAATGGTTGTATGAACTTTAGGCCTCAACTTCTATATGTAAGAACTCTGTGTTGTCCTGCTAGTTCTCATTAATCTGTTTTGAATTGAATGAGGATTGTATTGGGAGTTTAATCGTGTGGAAAATGACCAATGGCAGAAAAGATGCCTGTTAAGCCCCAAAGAGCTTCTGCCTTTTCTAAGCCCACAATGGCGTATTTCCCTTTTGGATTTCCAGAAAGTGGGAAACAGAGAGAAGAGGCTCCAAAGCCCCAAGGCCTCAAATCTGGGTTTTCTAATCTTTAACTCGATGTCCAGTATTTCTAATCTTTTACTCGATGTCCAATAATGATACGTTGTAGTTCTCTATGTTTACTACTATACTACTAGCCAACAAAGTTAGTGACAGAGCAAACAGAACAAAATTCAAGGCCACACGAGTCTGTGAACAAATTTATTGACTAGTATTAGTTGGTATTTTTACTCATTTACCAACTCATTTATTAGTTAGTCTGTAACAACAAAACAATCCTTTTCCGAGGCCTTGTGCAGCTAACCTTTGGCATTAAAAAAGCGAGAGAGGTCTCTAATGCTTAAAAAGTTATACTAGTATTTCCATTTCCATACGATTACTTGAATTTAACTTGCTAATTAACCCATGTCTCCTGGTTAGTGGTGGAAATGAAGAGAAATTTTATTCATTCAGTGCATTTGACAGTGACACAGGAAAATATAGAGCGAAAAGCTTCATAGTTCATACTAAAATACTAACAGCGATGGCTACCATAACTAATCACTAATATATATGGTTACTACTACTACTAGGGCAGATCATAGCAAATTAAAGCATTTCAGAATAACAGTCTTTAATCATCCATTAAAAGAGGGAAAAGGAATTGTTAATTGATCGAGAAGGCTGATAACCGGCGCAGCAAGTCTAGGCTCGTAAGACAAACCATGCAATTCACCACCGTCTCCATTGTGGGCGTCACCGTCACAGCCAGTTCCAAGGAAAGGGCAGGGAGGAATCCACTGCCACCTCTTCCTACAGATGTCAAACAGCAGTGCTTTGTCAGTGGCTCGAATCATGATCACAATGAACTCGCCATGCCCCACACAGTCAAATCCATTCCCACCTTCAACTTCTGCAAATTGCATATACAATTGCAGAGGCATCCTTTCTATTTCCACCCATGTGGTTCCACATGCTTGCAACCCCCAAAGTCTCAAACTTTTTGGCACATTGAGTTTGCTTTTCTCCACAGCTGCAACTAGAACCAACTTTCCCCTACTCTCCACCAAACTAGGCGATCGAAGGAATCTTCGCATGGGAGCTTGAATCTTGAACCAGTTATTTGCTGCAATATCGTAAGAAAGAACACTAAAGGGACTATAATTCATGCAGTAGAATTTGCCTTCAACATGAACCATTCGACCAGATTCAAGGCTACAAAGCCTTGGAAGCGAAGAAGTAGTGCCCCATATGGAGTAAAACCCACCTGCATCAATATGGAAGCTTTCTGTCGACAAATTCTTGACAGAATAAGGAGAAATCAAGTCGTCTCCAGCAACTGCAACATCTATAGATGTAGGGTTAACTGTTAACCCTATAGAAGGAAAGAGACGAGGCCTTAAAGTGGGTGGCAATTGGCTTAAAGAACCAATCAAAGGGTTACAGAGAAGAATCGTTTTCATGCCAGCTTCATCAGAAACCCAGCAAACCAGTCCGCCGGAGGAAGAAGCCGGCGAGAAACCGGAAGGAATTAAATTGAAGGAAAGGCGGTACCATGCAATATCGTTAGGATCAAAGAGATACCCTTCACAGTTGGTTGACCTATTGTCTCCGTTTCCACCGGAAGCGCCAGTAGTGCTGGTGTTGCTTTTATAGATGTAGCTTTTGAGCTTCTTTTGTTTGAAGAAGAGAAACCAATGGTGGCGAGGTGAGACTTGCATGTATAATTCCAGGAAAGTGCTGGAAAACAAGAGGCCGTACCATCTCTTGCAAACAGAACGAGCTCGCAAGAAGGCTGGCGGTGGAAGAAAAGCAATCACTCGATCGAGAAGCCTTTGGGGTAGTTTACTCCATATCCTACTGTCCATCCATGGATTGCTGATAGTGTTGGCGCTGCTTGTACAGCTACTGTTTGTGATAGTGAAAGTGTAGGAAAATGGTAACGACATGGATGTGTTAAAGGCATCCATATGACATGAGAGAAGATAGGGTTTATATGTGTATATATATATTTCCAGAAAAATTTTGTGGAACCGAAACAGGAAAGGAAAATCTAAGGTTGGTTTTTAAGGGATGGTTCCTCTTTGGGAATGAAAAAGTTGCTTAGGGAATGGTAACTCGACTAAGAATTGTCTGAACTTCTCATTTTCAGTGGAGATGGAGAGTAGGGCTTCAAGGAAGAAATTATGAAGATGATATTATATGCTAAAAGACAACAAACATAAAGAAAAAAGCTACTAAAACTGAAGAGGGTCGGTTAGGGCTTTTGAAGAGTCGTGTTTGCTTCTTGGAATGTTATTTGTTTTGGTTAGGAGACATGTGTTTATATAGGAAGAGTTGAGTTTCCTTTTTCTGTTTTTTGCTTCCAGCTGGTTTCTAATTTTCTTACTTTCATCTCTTTTAAAATACAGAGTGAAAGAGTAGTGGCAGTGATTCTGATGCTTCTATCTATCAATTCAGTGTTTTCTTGTCAAAGGGCCGAGGAAGGAAGGACAATATTTGCTGCACAAGGGAGCCAGCCAGGTGCAGCAAGGCAGGCTACCTCAGTGTCAAACTCAAGTGTCCTTTGCATTCATTATTCACACTACTCCAATACCAATCCTATATTTTTCAACTTTACTCACAGACAAGAAGAGACCAGACTCCAAATCAGACCATCCCAATTGCAAACTAAGTTACTTTGGTCATTTTTGGATGAGAATTGAGAAACTAAGAGGTATATATGCACTATCTTTTTTTAAAGAACCCTTGGTCCGGTACTAGTCATATATATTGGACTCTGATTGATTCGGAGTTGAGCCGCCTTGGACCCTATTTAGGAGGAAACTTTATCAACATCTATTTTCTTCATTCACAAGATCACTCTAACCGAATACCTTGTTTAAGGAGCATTAAGTTCCTTCCACTCAATCTAACAGGCACGAGTAAAGTGGTACAGACCAGACTATAGAGTAGTCAATTTGAGGAATAACTTCACCTGTAGTTTATAAACTAATAAGGTCCCTTTTTCCAATATTCTACCTAGCTAGAGTTAATTAGCTAGCCGCATGAATCCATGATCTGAACAAATTTCTTCAAGGAAATCAAATTACTGAAAAAGATTCAATTAGCATTAAGCATGCATGTACTTTTCCTACAAATGTTAAAAAAAAGTGAATATACATAGTACTATATAGTAGTAGGAATTTAGTAATATATAATTAAAAATCAGATGAGCATATTATAGTATAATAATAATCTTTGTTTCTCTTCTGGTCCGTACATATAGATAGATAGATATAATGATATATACTGTATCAACAGTAGTCATGTTCTAACCTAGCTAGCTTAGGTTTATAGTTATGTTCCACAAAGACAAAGCCCTCACCGTCTTCCTCGTCCCTTTCCTTTTGTCTTTTATTTCAACCTTATCACCCACCACTTCTTTCATTGGAATAATAAACTACATGATTAATTAAACCCGAGCTCTTCTCTCTCTTTTAGTTGAACTCAATCTATTTTGATTTGGAACTTGTAAATTCTCATATAAATTCGGTTTGCAGCTGTCATCAATGACTGAAACTAATTAAAACCAAGTGATCAGATCGACATGATTGAACAGTCCATTTTGGCATTAATTATATTGTCCTTCTTGTGAAACTGATCAAATGATTTACTGGATATGTGAGTCATTAAATAAACGTTGTCTCAAAGTTTGGAAGTGAAATGATTCAATTTAGCCCTATTGCGTCTGTTACAAAGAAGTGAGGTCAACCATGGATTCATAGCTCTGTTTTCTTTGACATAGTATAACTTTTATGGATTCAACTCTGCACCAGTTAGTTTCATTCTGGGAACTGTTGAGAAGCAGCTATATATAAGTAAGTAATATAAATAATCACATATATACTATTGGTATTTGGTAATATAAGAATATAAAGAAAATTTTTTCATCAATTATCAATAGAATTTAACAGACTACACAAACAGCGTTAAAGGGTTAACACATGTGTCTTTAGGTTATAATTAATGCGCCTAAAGCCAAGGGTGCAAGGCCAAGGCTAAAGAAAGGCAGATTTGATGGTTGTAAATTTGTAAAGTTAAGTTTGAGGAGTGAAAAAAGGGAAAAGAATTAATATGGGGTTGGGACTTTGGGAGGGGAAAGAAAGAGAGAAAGACATGATGAAGGAAGTGAAACAAAAATATTGTCAGATGATATTCATACGTCCAATCCCATCTTGGCTCAGTGATGGGTTGTTGCACTGTTTGGCGTGAACAACAAAGGGCTGCTTCTGCTTCTTCTGCCTCTTTACTTTCTCTTTTCCCTGAGTAATAATATTCTCTTTATGTAACACACTTGGCTCTTGTTTGGTTTTGTTATGGGAAGCAAATCTAAGTCAGAAACCTCACTTCACTTCACTTGCCCCAACCCCCTATCCCCTTTGTGTCTTGTTTTTGTCAATCTTGTAGTATTATCATTGTCTCACAATTTTCACCCCGAAAATGGATAAAAGTCTACTGATCAGATTTGGAAATCCTTACCTTCCTTCAAGAAATCTCCTTATTTAGTAAAAAGATAACCCTCTCTTATTTGGAAATTGCGTCTCCTTTCAAGCAACCCATCCATGTCCATCCCATTATCTCATCACCTGCAGTTTTCCCCTTGCCTTGCACTTCCTACACCTCATCTCATTTCATAGCTGTCGGCTGCTCCTCTCTTCCTATTCTCTCTGCTCTCCATTAAAATTTAACTAGTAGGATTTGCTTTGACTTTTGCCATAACTCTCCTGAATATCCATCCCCTACCTACATGTGCGCCCATGCATATATATGCTTCAAATTTTCTCTTGTGCCCTTTTTTTGTCATCTTTTATCAAACACATATTCTTTGTTAATTATTACTAAGTGTTATCTTAATTAGTACTTGGACTTGTCAAGAAAAATTGTGGGAGTGAAAGAAATTGAGATAATAAATGTACAAAATTGTATGTACATGACAAAATTAGCTGTTGTTTTCTTGGCTAAGAATAATAAAAATGGTAGTCGACATATCGACATCAAGTATTTGATCATGAGAGAGCGCATTAAGGAAAATAAAGTGGTCATTGACCATATTAGCACTGAATTGATTTTAGCTGATCTTTTGATAAAAGGCATGCCACCAATAAGTTTTAAGGATAGTACCTTTGGGACTTGGTTTCAATATGTGATATGGTTATTTTATTTGAAAGTTGAGGCTTTATCTATTTGGTTGTTTCCTCATTTTTGTGTACACATTCAGTTTTAGGGAACAACAATTTTTGTTGGCCTTTGTAATAAACATAGGATTTATTCATAAAGTATCGTTGACACTAGAGAAATTAAATGCATTGTGATACATGGAAGACAATACTTGTTATAAAAAGAACTATCACTATGATTCGTGTATCTTGTTTCTTTTCATTTTTTTTTTTAAACCGTGTATCTTGTTTCTTTGGTAAGTATAAGAAATTCATAGATTTGGTATAAAATATATGGGTAAAGTGGGAGAATGTAATAATAATTCTTCATAATAAGGCTTTTCAGATAAATATATATATTAAGACCCAATATACATAAATGTGACCCAGATATTTTACCCATGAATTAATGGGCTTATTGGTTAGAGTTTTTTAGGAGAGTCTTTAATGAAAAGACTCACATATAAAAATTAACAAATATTCTAAAATTCTTTCCTACCCTACACTTTCATCATCAAGTATTTAAATTCTATGGGTTCAATGGTTCGCACCATGCTTCTTTGCAAGAGTGGAATTGATGCAATGCTACTAAAACTACTGAAAACTAAAAGTACTGCTTTGAAATGTTCAACATGTAAAGTGAATTGCATTTATTTTATAGAAATTGGTTGAATAATATTTTCCCATCGGTATTCAAGGAATTCAACCGGCTAAATGGCTCAATTAGGGCGTCATGTATAGTTTGGGCTTCTCGTTTCCTTAACTACGAAACCCAAAAGTTCCTATTCTGTATTTCTGTTCTTTTGAAGATGGGCTTATTTATAGAGATGGAGCCCAAGTCTTCATAAACTTATATTTGGAGTGGGTTGATCCGGATGGGCCTCCAAACTTGACAATAGCTAATATGTCTAACTATGAAAGACATAGACATAGACAACATAGACAGTTATATATGGCTAACTATGAAAGACAGAAGAAAAAAGAAAAAACAATTATGAAATTTATTGCTTGAAAACATCATTACAAAAAACTCAATCCTTACATTTAAACTGGGAATCATACATCAATTGTTGTTAAACCAAAGATTTGAGAGACCTAATTAAACATTGCTTGTGAATCCTTGTGAAAATAGGGAAGTAAAATGTTCCATTTCATGCTTCTTCAAAGTCAAACTAACCTCAATCCCACCACTCCCATCACGACTTTCAGTCATAGCAACAGCTCCAGTTCTATCTACAGACACAATCTCCACTTTCTTAAGCTTTCCCAACCCAAAATCTGACTCATAAAACTTCAATTGGGGTGATCCAGCGACACTAATCAACTGAAATCCTGGCTCTTTAGGAGCAAAAAAAGCTCTCACCTTCTCTTCTGCACCATCAAGAATATCTTTCCTCAATACTTCAACCAAATCGTTTAGCATTTGAATAGCAAAGGCAAACCCATTTTCTTCATCCATGAAATTGGTTGCTCTTGAATAACTTTTGAAACTTATAACACAATTTCCAAAATAAGTTAGTGGTAAAGGAGGATCTAAACGAGCCCTGCAATCCGCTGCGAGCACGATGTAAATGGGTCGATCAGGATCTGCTTCTTTTGCTCTGATCATACAAGTTATTGTATGAGCGAGACTAACCACGAATGTTGAGAGATGGGGTTGGGGTTTGGTTCCATCGCTATTTTCCTTAAGCAAGACCTTTTCCCTAAGCTTCTGGACATCCTGTTTGCTAAACCCAAAAGTGGCTCGGACCATTTCATCAGGAACTGATCGAACACTGATCCTTTGCCATGGTTTCAAGTTTCTTTCATTGGGTGAATCCGAAGCTGTTACCGTCATCCAGTCGTTCAAGTATAGAAAATCCAGTCTTGTTGGATCTTTGATAGAACTTCGATCATAATCTGGGGTTAACTCAGGTGGCAGAGACATGTTTGCTGCCTCATCACCATGTCTGAATAGATAAGCCCAAGACTTGAAAAACATGGTTGCAACTTTGCCTGCAATTGAAGTTCAAGAACGAGATTACTATTAAGACCGTACGCTAAGTGTATATAAGAATTACTGAATGAAGTAAGGGCAGAGTAATTACCATCAACAAGACCATGGCTGGCAGTCATCCCAATGGAAAATCCTTGATGTGGAAATAATGTTATTTGCAAAGACAGAATTGCAGCTATGTCATCAGCTATCATCTTCAACTCAGGAACTAAAGGATGCAACAAATTTGCTTGATACATGTCATTGCCGGAGAGGATGTCGAAGTTTTTGACGCTGGACTCGGCGATGGTGAGTGAGACGCTGTCATTTGGAGTGTATAAGATGATGGGTTTGGGGGAATCAGATGGCCACGTTAGGTTTCCGGCTAAAGGGAGGTAATGGACGAGTGCAAGTGATAGGGATTGCTTAAGCCTAGGGAGGATTTCTGAGTTGAAAGTGGAAGGGATTGAGTCGGACTCACTGAGTTCGTAGAAGTAGACACACTCCACCGGAGGAAACTTGAACCAACATATGTCGAAGAATGTTAGTTCGAGAGAGAATTCTTTGGCTGATTTTGGTGAGTTAGAGGATGGGGCGACTCGTGTTTCCTCGAGTATGTTTACTGAGTTGGGATTTGCCATTGTAGTTGCAGATTTTTTTTTTTTTTTTTCAGAACAGTTGCAGATGCTTCACTTAGCAATAAAATAGGCTTTGCTTAATCAACCGGCTCTTTATGGAGTTATTTCTTCTTGTCTTCTCGAGCTTCTTCACCATTTAAAATAAATAAATAAACTTTGTTTGTCGTGTTAAAAATTACTACTAGTATTTATGTACATCCATAAATTATGATCACGTGACCTTAATTTATTCAAATTATATTATAGATAATAGTAGATTCATATTTTCAGACCTTGAAAGTTGAGTCCGTGGACGGTGGACCCATGCCCTGAAAGTTGCAAATGGCAAAAGAAAAGGGTTTAATGAACAAAATGGCCCCAAATTATCACAAAAGAGACAAAATGATCTCTGAACTTTTAATTAGGACAATTAAGTCCTCTGATTCTCATTATAATCATTAGATAGTTTTATTTTTGTCCAAACATCAACTATGATAATTAATACTAGTAAATAACTAAACCAACATAAAATTGAACTCACATAGAGTGGGACCTAAAACCTTATAGTTCAGGTACGATGCACTCATAAGTTGAATTAACAATTAAGGTGTTGTTAGGTGATACTTTTAATAATACCAAATATATATAATTAAGAATTAACGTTTTGTAGGGTTTAAAATCTTCGTCGACAATTCCTTAAATAATTATCCCATAAACTTTTATAAACTTTTGTTGTGCATTTTTATTTGTTTTGTTTACAAACCAATGTGCATTTATTAAAATTTTCTTTTTTTTTTGGCGAATGCATTTATTAAAATTTTCGATCATCATCCTTTCTCTCTTTTAAGATGAGATAGTAGATGGGTAGAGATATGGTGGATGGGAAATAAATATGAATGAATTGGGAAAGGTGAATAAAATGTGTTATTAGTGTTGAATGTTGATGAGTACATAAATAGATAAAGGAAGTGTAGTATGATGCACAATAAAAAAAAATCACAAATATAAAGGACTAGTTATAAAATAAGTAGTAGTAGTAGGTATACTAAAATTAAACTCATTTCATTTTCTTAGCATTTATGAAAACTATGGGAAAGAATCCTACCTACTTCTAGTTAGAATTAATACACGTAGCTAAAATGGCTCGCGTACCACGTGGGCATGTGCGATAATTTAAGAAAGGTCATTGTACTATTTCCTACTTTCTAGGTACTACCTACCAATACTGTTTTATGCATATGTATTTACGTTCTTTTTTTTTTTGGTCCAAATTATTTACTACGTATTTGCAGGTACTAGTTTCCTACCTACCCCCAACCCCACTTGATGATTCCTTCAACTCTCATCATAAGTGCTTATTATCATTATTTCTCTGATAATTGTTTTCTTTTTCCCCGGTGAAAATGAAAAAGTAGATTTAATTACTCTGATAATTGTTGAAAAGAAAAAAAAAAGGCTCTCTCTTTTCATAAAAAACATTAAAAAAAGCTTTGCCTTTTTACAACCACATGTGGTGTGGTGCATTATTATCATATCAGATAGTATCAGATTTCTTCCCTATCGACAGTAACACATTAATGGTCCAAAATCCAAATCGAGGTTTGTTGAAAGAGATAAACGAATTGCCTTTGCCATACAATTTTTTTTTTTAATTATGGAAAACGTGGGATATTCTTTTTTAATTACTCCCTCAGTCTCATATTATCTGTCCCTTTTGAATCAAATTAATCATACATTTGACCTTTAATTATAAAAAATATATAAAATCAAATTTTCAAAAAATATGTTTTGAAAAGCTTAAGATTTAACTTAATCAAAACATAATTTTTTAAAATTTATTTTTATATATATTTTTAATAATTAATGGTTAAAATTAAGAAACTTTAATCCAAAAAGAACAGATAATCTAGGACGAAGAGAGTATATGTAAAGGATAGGGAATTATAGGGGTAATATGTGTTCATAAACTTTTTCAATAAAGAGAGTACTCCAATCTTCTTTATCATTCAGACCTTTTTTTTTTTCGTTTTAAATAATGTTGGAGTCGCATCACATGGATGATGGAAGGTTGATTGCCGGGCCAAGGCGGTAGTCAAAAGGTGGAAGATATATACTATACTGTATAATAATTCCATTCATTGCACATCTTTAGAATTCTCAGTTTTTCATAATCTTTTTATTAGGATACATTTAAATGTAGTAGGTAGATCATCATGTGAATGTAAATAATAAGTCTTAAAGGTGGAAAAGTGAAATTTGAATACACCAAATGAGGAGGGCGGCCGGAGGCATAATGATGGCCCTGATTGAGATACTATAAAAATATATGACTATGCCCGCTTCGATGATGATGTTAATTAAATGGTTGTAAGTACCAACCGAGTCCCTGTACTACATCAATATTATCACTTTAGTCCCTAAACTTTTCATGAAGTGATCTTTCCGCCACGTCGACGTGTAGTCGTACATGATACCCAAATAAGGGCAAAAATGACAAATGTATTAAGGAAAAAACATTTTCTCTATTGTCATTGTATTGCACAAGTAGAGTTGACATGTTTTTCTATGTTAATTACATAATTAATTAAAAAATAGAATATGCCTAAGTTTTTAATATGTTTGTGAAGTTTAAAAATTTCACTGACAATATATAAATAACTATTCGTATTTTAAATGTCATTCGTTTAAATCATATTCCCTTAAATATTTTTATTTTAACATGGTAGCTACGTGCATTAAATATATTTTATAAGTTTAATCCATAGCTAAAGTGCTATTTGTCCATCTATTTTTTTTATACAAACCTTCATATATATATCCAGTAGTTATATTGAGTTAGAACTAATTCGAAATCGAGTTGAGTCAAACTCCAATTAAGAAAAACTCTAATAACATCTATTTCATTCATTCACAAGAGTCGAACCCTCCAATTTTTTTCTAATTATTTTCTCCATACGTGGCAGTTTAGTTATAACTTCCACTAAATTTTGGAATTGATTGTGGTATAGTTTAATGTTTGTAAAACTATCGCATAATATCCGACAAGTTATTAGATGAATTACTCTGATTACATTAACCATGGTTCCACATGCCAACTCATAAATATTCTTAAAATTTAGATACTAATTTAGCAACAAACTTAATCTCAACTTTAATTAATAAGGTAGTATTTGCAAGGTAAGTCTTAGAATTAAGAATATATTCGGTAAAAATTTAGAAATTGTGAAAAACCTCTTTGAGTTGGCAAAATTTTATTGATTAAGATTATAATAATTAACATAATAAGTGATTCATGTAATAATTTCTCGAGAGACATCCACAAGAAAATATTGGAGGGGCAATTAGCACAACCATTTTAAGTTTTTATGATTATATTTTCCTTAATTTATATTATTTAGATTAAAACCTCAAATCTTGTTATCTTGCTTAAAAGGAATGGGTGACAAACATTTGGCACAATCTATGGTCATCGTGCTGAGATCATGATTTGACGATTCCTTCATACCCATATGATTAATGCCTTACCAAGATTTTTTTTCCCTAATATATTCGAATATCCTAGGTCGTTCTCCAAATCCCCCATATGGCAAATTATTCGATGCTAAATGCCTAAATCTAAAGGCTGCCTCTTGAGAATAAATTTTATGAGTGAAGTAATCCAATGTCCACTAAGGTCAACACAACCTAAAGCGTCAACTCTTTATATACAATTATGATGAATGACTCAATAGTTAATAGAGTTAGTACTCTAATTACATGTTTTAATTCATAATAACATGATTAAGCAGGGCCATTGAGGCAAAGGAGTTAAGAACCGATTGGATTAATTTGATCAATGGAAAGTGCTACAATTATACTATAGTTAAGTCATACGATCCATTACATATAAGCTGGTCAAAAAGAAAAATGAATCTGCATGTATAATATACCTAGCATGTTTTAGACTTAAGAACTAAAACTAATCTCAGCAAGATTTTTGCAATTAGTAAATATTACATAAGTGTATTAATTATTTTGATTCCGGTTTTTCTTCACCAAAAAATGGGAAATGTTTTTCCAATTTTGTGCTTATTTTAAAAAGGTTGAGAAAACTAAAAGTGCTTTTAATATATATATATATATATATATATATATTATTTTTTTTTTT
>AWUE01016410.1:0-66143 GCA_001974825.2 Corchorus olitorius
GACATTATTCCAAAAAAAAAAAATCATTTTGTGCTGATCAAAAAAAAACCAGCCAATGTTTTGTTCAGAAGGAGCTCTTTTCAGCACCAATCATGCTACTTGGTGTAAGTTTCTCTCCTTCCTTGGTTTGGTACAAATGCTATTCACAAGGACAGCACACATTGCACAACTCACACATAGCCTTGCGTTTGTATGGTCCAACTATTGGATTTTGAGCTTCAAAAGCTTTTCTAGCTCTTCCCATTCCTGCGCACCATACATCTTCATCTCTATAGGAGTTTACTTCCACAGTGGCATTCAGTATGCTTCTCCATAGGATTTTCACCACCATAGATTTTCTATCTACTTTTTCTCAGTGCCTGCTTGGGGTCTGTTGGGCTGCAGAGTTCCTTCCATCTCAGGATTGAAAGCAGTTTATATCCCACTCTTTAGTTCTTCAGTTTTCTTCATTTTACTTATGTTATGCTTCTTTCCATTCACGTGTTGCTTTAAATTTTCCAAACTGGTGCACGCAACACTGCAAAGCTAACACCATTAAATCTGTGGTCTTTTTGCTATGGTAGATTGTGATGTCACATAAGTCCCTGCAGTTTGAGGTGTTTCATTAGGTAGAAAAGCTAAGGCTTTTCCTTTATCTGTAGATTGAATATTCTCACTGGGAGGCTCTTGCTGTGAGGCAGATGATGCTCCAACTCCATGTTGTTGGAAGCATTGAGGAATGCCTCTACCCCCATCAGGTCCACCATGGTTAACAGTTTTAGGAAGGTGATGTGTATTATGTCCCTAGCCATAGGGAGAGCGACCAACCTGCAAACAAGATCTAAGGTGGTTGTGAATAGAATGAAACCTTTAATAGGAAACCTCATAACTGAAAAGAAAAGTGCTTTTATTTGCAAGGAGACAGATTCAAGACAATATTATTGTTGCAAATGAGGTTTTTCCTTCTATGAAGTTGAGGAAGAAAGGCAGAAGAGTTGACATGGCTATTAAAGTAGACATGAATAAGACCTATGAGCGACTGGAGTGGGACTTCTTGAAGGCTGTCTTTATAAAAATTTGTTTTAAAAGGGTCTGGGTAAGCAACCATAGAACAAAAGTATTAAATCTCCCTATTGTTGGATCATATCACTCCCTAGCGTTTTTTTATTCTGAATATAAGGCTGGTAAAAATAAGAAGAGCTTTAAGTTTGACATTTTGTGGACTAAAAGTGCAGAATGTGGACAAGAGATACAAGAAGGATGGAACACTTTTGAAGGATCAAAAGCCTTTAGATTTATTAGGAAACTTAATAAGGTTAAAAGACTTCAGATTGATTTTAATTTTTTAATAAATGCAAGAGATAATAAAACCCTGCGTTTAACCATTCTGCCTCAACTCATGTGTAATAATTTCCAGGCCATCTTTTGTGGAAGAAAAGAGGAGACAACATTGTTCAGAAGAAAAAAAAACAATCTTTCTTCCGAAAAAAAAAGCCAATCTTTTGTTCAGAAAGAGCTCTTTTCAGCACCGATCATGCTACTTGGGGTAAGTTTCCCTCCTTCCTTGGTTTGCTTCCGCAGCAACGGAAGAGCAAGAAGGCTTTCCCTAATAAAAGAAAGATTATTGATGAGATTATGACAAAAGTTACTGAAATTCAGGAGAAAGACTCTACCCAGAGAGTGTTGGGAAAGCTGAAAAATTGATTGAAGAGATGCATCAGATTTATTCAAAAGAAGATAGGTATTGGGGACAAAGATCAAGGATTCAGTGGCTAAAGTTTGGGGCTCAAAATAAAAGATTTTTTCATCAGACGATTATCCAAAGAAGAAATTAGAACAAAACTCTGTCACTTAAAGATTAGGGAGTTGAGTAGATAAATTCATAAGAAAAGATCTAGGAGAAATTTTTCCAGTACTACACTAACTTGTTTACAACAGTTGGGGAAACAGAATGGGGAGGGGGAGTATTCTTGAGGTCATTCCACAGTTGGTGACTGTAGAAGGTAACATATTATTAAATGTAGAAATTATTGCGACAGAAGTTGAGAAAACAATTTTTCAGATAGGAGCTATGAAGGCACCAGGACCAGACGGGTTTAATGGTGTGTTTTATCACACTTATTGCCAATTTATCAAGGATAGTGTTGTAGAACCATTGTGAAGTTTTTCTAAGGGGGCTCTATGCTTAGAGAAATGAACAGAACAAGGGTCACATTGGTGTCAAAAGTAAAAAAGCTCGAGGAAGTTTTTCAATTTCGTCCAATTAGTTGCTACAATTTTACCTATAAGATCATAGCAAGAGTAATGGCGAACAGAATGAAACCTCTAATGGGAAAGCTCATAACTAAAAATCAGAGTGCTTTTATTGTAGGGAAACAGATTCAAGATAATATTATTGTTGCAAATGAGGCTTTTCATTCTATGAAGTTGAGGAAGAAAGGCAGTAAAGTTGGCATTGCCATTAAAATAAACGTGAATAAGACCTATGATCGAGTGGAGTGGGACTTTTTGAAGGCTATCTAAATAAAAATGACTTTTGATAGGGTTTGGGTATGCTACCCTAGAACACAAGAATTTAATATCCCTATAGTTTAATCAGATTACTCCCTAGTGTTTGATGATTCTGATTATAAGGCTGGTAAAAATAAGAAGAGCTTTAAGTTTGAAATTTTGTGGACTGAAAGTGCAGAATGTGGACAACAGATACAAGAAGGATGGAACACTTTTGAAGGATCAAAAACCTTTATATAGATTAGGAAACTTAATAAGGTTAAAAGACCTCAGATTGATTTTAATTTTTTTAATAAATGCAAGAGATAATAAAACCCTGCATTTAACCATTCTGCCTCAACTCGTGTGTAATAATTTCCAGGCCATTTTTTATGGAAGAAGAGAGGAGACAACATTGTTCAGAAGAAGAAAAAAACCAATATTTCTTCCGAAAAAAAACCAGCCAATCTTTTGTTCAGAAAGAGCTCTTTTCAGCACCGATCATGCTACTTGGGGTAAGTGTCCCTCCTTCCTTGGTTTGCTTCCGCTGCAACGGAAGAGCAAGAAGGCTTTCCCTAATAAAAGAAAGATTATTGATGAGATTATGACAAAAGTTACTGAAATTCAGGAGAAAGACTCTACCCAGAGAGTGTTGGGAAAGCTGAAAAATTGATTAAAAAGATGCATCAGATTTGGATTAAAGAAGATAAGTATTGGGGAAAAAGATCAAGGATTCAGTGGCTAAAGTTTGAGGCTCAAAATAAAAGATTTTTTCATCAGACGATTATCCAAAGAAGAAATTACAACAAAATTTTGTCACTTAAAGATGAGGGAGTTGAGCGGATAGATTCATAAAAAGAGATCTAGGAGAAATTTGTCCAGTACTACAGTAATTTTTTTACAGCAGTTGGGGAAACAGAATGGGGGGTATTCTTGAGGTTATTCCACAGTTGGTGACTGTAGAAGATAACATATTATTAAATGTAAAAATTATTGAGACAGAAGTTGAAAAAACAACTTTTCAGATAGGAGCTATGAAGGCACTAGGACCAGACGGATTTAATGGTGTGTTTTATCACACTTATTGGCATATTATCAGGGATAGTGTTGCATAACCATTGTCTATGCTTAGAGAAATGAACAAGACAAGGGTCACATTGGTGTCAAAAGTAAAAAAGCTTGAGGGAGTTTTTCAATTTCGTCCAATTAGTTGCTACAATTTTAGCTATAAGATCATAGCAAGAGTGATGGTGAACAAAATGAAACCTCTAATGGGAAAGCTCATAACTGAAAATCAGAGTGCTTTTATTGTAGGGAAACAGATTCAAGACAATATTATTGTTGCAAATGAGGCATTTCATTCTATGAAGTTGAGGAAGAAAGGCAGTAAAGTTGGCATTGCCATTAAAATAGACATCAATAAGACCTATGATCGAGTGGAGTGGGACTTTTTGAAGGCTGTCTAAATAAAAATGACTTTTGATAGGGTCTGGGTATGCTACCCTGGAACACAAGAATTTAATATCCCTATAGTTGGATCAGATTACTCCCTAGTGTTTGATGATTCTGATTATAAGGCTGGTAAAAATAAGAAGAGCTTTAAGTTTGAAATTTTGTGGACTGAAAGTGCAGAATGTGGACAAGTGATACAAGAAGAATGGAACACTTTTGAAGGATCAAAAGCCTTTATATAGATTAGGAAACTTAATAAGGTTAAAAGACTTCAGATTGATTTTAATTTTTTAATAAATGCAAGAGATAATAAAACCCTGCGTTTAACCATTCTGCCTCAACTCGTGTGTAATAATTTCCAGGCCATTTTTTATGGAAGAGGAGAGGACACAACATTGTTCAGAAGAAGAAAAAAAACCAATATTTCTTCTGAAAAAAAACCAGCCAATCTTTTGTTCAGAAAGAGCTCTTTTCAGCACCGATCATGCTACTTGGGGTAAGTTTCCCTCCTTCCTTGGTTTGCTTCCGCTGCAACGGAAGAGCAAGAAGGCTTTCCCTAATAAAAGAAAGATTATTGATAAGATTATGAGAAAAGTTACTTAAATTCAAGAGAAAGACTCTACCCAGAGAGTGTTGGGAAAGCTGAAAAAATTGATTGAAGAGATGCATCAGATTTGGTAGAAAGAAGATAAGTATTGGGGACAAAGATCAAGGATTCAGTGGCTAAAGTTTGGGACTCAAAATAAAAGACTTTTTCATCAGACGATTATCCAAAGAAGAAATTACAACAAAACTCTGTCACTTAAAGATGAGGGAGTTGAGTGGATAGATTCACAAGAAGAGATCTAGGAGAAATTTGTCCACTACTACACTAACTTGTTTACAACAGTTGGGGAAACAAAATGGGGGGTATTCTTGAGGTTATTCCACAGTTGGTGACTGTAGAAGATAACATATTATTAAATATAGAAATTATTGAAACAGAAGTTGAGAAAACAACTTTTCAGATAGGAGCTATGAAGACACCAGGACCAGACGGGTTTAATGGTGTATTTTATCACACTTATTGGCATATTATCAGGGATAGTGTTGTAGAACCACTGTGAAGTTTTTCTAAGGGGGCTCTATGCTTAGAGAAATGAACAGAACAAGGGTCACATTGGTGTCAAAAGTAAAAAAGCTTGAGGAAGTTTTTCAATGTCGTCCAATTAGTTGCTACAATTTTAGCTATAAGATCATAGCAAGAGTGATGGTGAACAGAATGAAACCTCTAATGGGAAAGCTCATAACTGAAAATCATAGTGCTTTTATTGTAGGGAAACAGATTCAAGACAATATTATTGTTGCAAATGAGACTTTCATTCTATGAAGTTGAGGAAGAAAGGCAGTAAAGTTGGCATTGCCATTAAAGTAGACATGAATAAGAACTATGATCGAGTGGAGTGGGACTTCTTGAAGGCCATCTTAATAAAAATGACTTTTTATAGGGTCTGGGTATGCTACCCTGGAACGCAAGAATTTAATATTCCTATTGTTGGATCAGATCACTCCCAAGTGTTTGATGATTCTGAATATAAGGCTGGTAAAAATAAAAAGAGCTTTAAGTTTGAAATTTTGTGGACTAAAAGTGCAGAACGTGGGCAAGTAATACAAGAAGGATGGAACACTGATTTTGAAGGATCAAAAGCCTTTATACTGATGAGGAAACAAAATAAGGTTAAAAGACTGCTGATTCATTTTAATTTTTTAATAAATGCAAGAGATAATAAAACCCTTGAGTTTAACCATTCTGCCTCAACTCGTGTTTAGCTAATTTGTAGTTAATTTTTCGTTGAAGAGGAAAGGCGACGACATTGTTAAGAAAAAAAACAATCATTATTCAGAAAGAGCTCTTTTCAGCACCGATCATGCTACCTAGGTGTAAGTTTCCCTCCTTCCTTGGTTTGGTCCAAATGCTCTTCTCTAGAACAACACACATTGCACAGGTCACACACAACCTTGTATTTGGGTTTGGAGCTTCAAAAGTTTTCTCGCTCTTCCCTTCTTGACCACATTGCATCTTCATCTTCATAGGAGTTTCTTCCACAGTGGTTTCAGTATGTTTCTCCATAGGATTTTCACCACCAACAGATTCTGCCAATAGATTTTCTATCGACTTTTCCTCATTGCCTACTTGGGCTTTGTTGGGCTGTAGATTTCCTTCCATCTCAAGATTGGAAGCAGTTTATATCCCACTCTTTAGTTCTTCATTTTTCTGCATTTTCCTTCTGTTATGTTTCTTTCCATTCTCGTGTTGCTCTAAATTTTCCAAACTAGTGCACACAACATTGCAAAGCTCACACCGTGAAATTTGTGGTGTTTTTATTGTGGTAGATTGAGATGCCACATAAGGCCCTGTAGTTTGAGCTATTTCATTAGGTAGAAAAGCCAAGGCTTTTCCTTTATCTGTAGATTTAACATTCTCATTGGGAGGCTCTTGCTATGAGGCAGATGATGCTCCAACTCCATGTTGTTGGAAGCATTGAGGAACACCTCTGCCCCCATCAGGTCCTCCATGGTTAACAGTTTGGGGAAGGTGATGTGTATTATGTCCTTGGCCAAAGGGAGAGCCACCGACCTGCAAACAGGATCTAAGCTGATGGTGAACATAATGAAACCTCTAGTGGGAAAACTCATAACTGAAAATAAGAGTGCTTTTATTGCAGGAAGACAGATTCAAGACAATATTATTGTTGCAAATGAGGCTTTTCATTCTATGAAGTTGAGGAAAAAAGGCAGAATAGTTTACATGGCCATTAAAGTAGACATGAATAAGGCTTATGATCGAGTGGAGTGGGACTTCTTGATGGCTATCTTAAAAAAAATTATTTTGATAGGGTTTGGGTTAGATGGATTGAGCAGTGTGTCACTTTTGTGTCTTACAATCTTATTATCAACGGAGAGCGATCAAAGTCTATAATTCCATCTAGAGGTCTGAGGCAAGGGGATCCTTTATCCCCTTACATCTTATTGTTTGTGATTAATGTCCTTTCTAGGAGAATTAATTAAGCTTTGGAGTCAGGGGCAATCACAGGTATCAAATTGAGCAAATCTTGCCCTATTTTATCTCATGTTCTTTTTGCTAACGATTCTTTATTTTTCCTAAAAGCTAACAAGGAAAATTGTGAAGCTATGACTCTTATTTTTCAGAATTATAGTTCAGCTTCTAGTCATGCAATAAATTTGCAGAAATCTCGAGTAATCTTTAGCGCAAATGCCATAGAGGAACATAAGATGGAAGTCAATGATGCGTTGCAAATACCAGCTGCTAATAATGCAAGGACATACCTTGGTATACCATCATTCTAGGGAAAAACCAAAAGGGAAGCTATGTGTCATGTCAGAGATAGGGTGTTGATGAGAATAAAGTCATGGAAGCAGACTTTGTTGACCCAAGCAGGAAAGGAGGTTCTGATAAAGGTTATAGTGAGTGTCATACCAGTGTACACAATGCAGTATTTTAAAATTTCAAAGACAATTTGTGATGAAATAAATGTAGCAATTGCGAATTTTTGGTGGGGGCAAACAAATTAGGAAAAGAAGATACACTAGGAATGTTGGGACAATCTGACAAATAGTAAAGAGCGGGGAGGACTAGGATTTTGAGATTTGGCAGTTATGAATCGAGCCTGTTTAGTTAAACAAGTATGGAGGTTGCAACATGAACAAGAAGCATTGTGGGAAAAAATTCTCAAAGGTCTGTATTATCCAAATGGAGATATAATGAATGCCAAGAAAGGTTCTAGACCATCATGGACATGAAGCAGCTTACTAGAGGGAAGAGAATTATTGCTGGATAATTCCCAATGGCTGATCATGAGTGGAGAAGATGTTAATATATGGCTTGATAGATGGTTGCCTAATGCAGAAAAGGTAGACGGGAAAGAGGATAAGGATTTCAAGAACTTTGAAGTTCAGAAAGTGGCACAAATGATTAATAAATAAGCAGGGTGTTGGGATGTCGATAAGATCAGAGTCAAAGTCACTGAGACCACAGTAGAAAAAATCCAGAAAGTACCAATATGCCAAGGAGGAGGGTAGGATAGAATTGTTTGGCCTCACACTCGAAATGGATAGTATTCCATTAAAACTGGCTATCATCTTTGTAAAGCCAAGACTGGGAGTAAAGTGAAAAGGAAAGCATCAGCTTCTCATAATGTTCAAGAAACCACTTGGAAACTACCTGGAATCTAAAGACACCTGCAAAGGTTAAGAATTTTATGTGGAGAGCATGTGCTTCCAACATTGCAACCAACTACAATTTCTGGGAAAGAAAGATTTGAGGTGACCCTCTATGCCCTTTTTGTTTATGTCATGAAGAAACTACTGAGCATGCTCTATTACTGTGTGAATGGGTTGTCGGTGTCTGGTTTGGCCTAAAAACAAATTATAAGATTGATAAGCAGAAGGTTACTACACTGGATGCTTGGATATCTGAAGTTTTATAGAAAGCAGGCAACACAAAAGAAGAGAGAATCAAACTAGAGATTGCTATTGGCCAAATTTGTTGAAATATATGGAAGGAGAGATCCAGATCCAGAGAAGAGTGAAGCAATTTTTATAAAGAAACAACCAGATCCAGAGGCTGTAATTCATAGGGCAAGTAGAGCCATAGCAGAAGGGATAATGATGTGGGAAGCAGGCCAACAAAAAGATGCTGTGAACAGTGAAGTATAACAAAAATGGCAGAAGCCTGCTGTAGGATGGGTTAAAATAAATATTGTTGGTGATGCTAGTATTGGTATTTTAGCAAAAGATGATGATGGAAGGCTCATTGATGGCATAGGAAGACACGTGAAGACACATGATGCTTTTCTGACAGAGGCCATGGCATTGAAAGAAGGTCTGAAACTTGGCAAGAAATTAAAATGTAGAAAAGTAATACTGGAAACAGACTCAATGATGTTATATAAAGCTGTGCAGGAGAATGAGTCACATGTATGGAAAGTTGTGCCTATTCTGAAGGATATTGTAGATTTAACAAAGTAGTTTTCAGAGTGCAAATATAACTAGATTAGTAGGAAGATTAATCAAACGGCTGACTAGATTGCAAGTCAAGCCAAAAAGAAGATGTGTCCACTAAATTGGGTTAATATGCCCCCATCTTCTTTGGTCCATATTTAGAGCAGAGATGTAGTTCCTTTATTTTGGTTAAAAAAGATGAGCATATAGGCTAATTAATTATAAATCCCCATGGGAGTGAAATCCCCCTGGCATCAGCATCTAAAAATTGGCCCAAGAAGTCAGGTTGCTGGTGGATATTCTCAAAATCTAGCTCCATATCACAGGCAGATTTTGTAAGAGCATCTGCCGTAAAATTTCCTTCCCTTAATGTGTGTAGAACCTGAGTTCCTGCTCCCCCTTTCTGAGTTCATGGTTTTGACCCTTTGTAAATCAAGATTTAGATGTATTTCTCAATATTTTCATAGGGAAAAGTGGTGGTGCCGAGCTCCGACTCAATGATTTAGATGTATTTCTCAATATTTGCATAGGCTTTTCTTTTTTCTAATGAGACTTTGGTGCTATAATGTGATGGGTGTCGTTTACCATCAAAAATAAATTACTAAACCTACCTATAGATATGGTAAGTCTAGGTCGATCCTTAGGGAGTTGTTAACTAACTACTTTCTAACAAAAATATAAATCAGGGGGTTTTGAATAATTGAAAATAAACTATGAAATAAAATAAGAATAACTAAACTAAATTGCAAATAATTTAAATAAAAGAAAGAGAAATTATGAGAAAACTTCCAATCCCAAGCTTGGCTAATTAGGTTGACATGATCATTGAAACAAAAAAAGTTAGTATATTCATCAAAATAGAAGGCGTAGATTGACAACGAACGCTAATCACTCCCATAAATTCACCAAAATACTTAATTAAAACGAACGCTATTAATTAAGTCTAATTTAGATCCTAACCATAAGTCAAACGCTTAATGGAATTCAAGGTTCAAAAGCATTAAGTTCAGTGAACAAAGGCTACACGAATAATAGTCCCCAAACAGGCGAGCATTCAATTCACATCTATAATTCCCTAGTGATTCCCAGTTACCCTTTAATAACTCCCAATCAACTAGTTACTACCATGTGAAATCTAACCAAACGGTATAGAATTCCAACTAGCAAAAGATTTATAATCTTAATTAATAAGTTGATCACCCAAATTAACAAGAATTATAAATACATAAAATCAAATCCGGAATTATAGAATACTAAGATGAATATTCAATTTAAGAACAAAAATTCTCACAAATCAAACTAATAGTTTAAGCAAGGGATTGGAAACAAGAAAATTAACTACTCATGTTATTGGAAACAAAAACACAATTGATAATTGAATTCATGAAATCCAAAGACATAAAGGAAAAGAACCACTTTTGCAGATCTTAAACACAAGTAGAAAAACCAACAAAGGGTTGGTTCAAGTGGTTTGGCACTTGTTCCCATTAAGCAAGATCTCGGGTTCAAGTCTTATGAATGGAGAAAACCATTGTTGGGAGAGCTTTACCCCCATAGTGGGTCAACTCGACTCGAAAGTTTAACTTGTAAATATACCAAAACACAAGTAGAAGAAACCCACGCAGGAAATTCTCCAAAGAAGAAAGAGAAGAAGAAGTAGTAGAGGTGGATACTCAATACAAGAGTTTCCCTTTTATATAGGGTTCCAAAAACCTAAAATATCCAAATAAAATATTTAAAATCCTAAAAATGCTAGGAAAATAACTAAGTTCGGCCTAGATTTGGGCTAAGAGTTGTGGGATCAGTTTTTTTTTTTTTCCCAGAATTGTGGAATCAGTTTTGATGATGGAATCTCAAAGAAAAAAACCCATTTGAAGTAGGAAAACTGATCTAAAAATCGTCACTGTCGCGACTCACCCGCTCCTGGGAAAGGGTACCCGCTAGCGGGTGGCACCAAAAGCTTAATAATGAATTTGTGCAGAAAATATGAGGTTGCCCGCTCCTGGGTCACCTCAACAGTGCATTTTCACGAAGTTTTTCCTCTTTTTGCTACCCAATCGCATCCAATACGATCGTTACTTCCATGGGAAAGCTTCAAGACTTGATCTTCGGATTAATTCTCCAATTTCTTCACAAAATCACTTGATTTGTCTTGTTTCATAATCAATATCTCCCAAAGTATCTATAAGACAAAAACAAAGCAATTAAGTATCAATTCAAATGATAGGCACCTAAAAACTATCAAATTAAGCACAAATAATTAAACTAAATAAGTGCCTATCATAATGCTTGATTTTGAGAATATTCAACATCGTCAAAGAAATAATGCTAATCGAATTGACAGTGCGCGCGCTATATATAATGAAACCAAGGATAAAAGTAATTAAAGAAAAATAAATCAATTTATATAACATGCACAAAAAGTAGTACGTAATATGAAATACGATTGAGATTATAATACTCCTTAAATCCAATTTAAGAATCTTAAAAAGGAATGCAATATTGAACTTAATCCACCAACAAAAAGTAAGAGTCTAACTTCATTGGATATAAATAAATAAACAAGGGTGCCAAAAAGTCCTAGTGTACCAGATCATACTAAATCAAGGTTGGTGTTGAGAAGAGGAAGAGGTTGTGGGTGCGCTCCTAATTTGTGCTAGAGAGGAGGCTAAGGACTGTTGTCTTTGTTGTTGTTGTCGGAGTTGTTGTCTTTGCAGTAATTGATGAAACCGTTGGAGTTGTTGTGTTGACTGTGGTTGTTTGACTACTCCTTGTTGTAGTGGTCGAGGTCCAACTCCTTGTTGGCCAATGGCAGAGCCGTTGTGCATTCCAGCGTACATTCCAGCATAAACTGGTGTCGGCATTGTACAAGGGGCTGACCCTGGCTGAAGTTGGCCAATAATATTAGTAGAGCCACCGTACACCTGAGCCTGAGCCTGAGGCTGAGGCTGAGGAGCAGCAGTTGTTTGAAGTGGTTGGACTTGGGCAGCTGGCCAGACTAGTCCAAGACTGTTGCTGAGATTTGGTTTGTCAAAGCCGAAGAGCATGAATGATGGACTTGTTTGTTTGACAAGCTCAGGCAACGATGTCGAAGCCTGCCGCTTTTTGGGTCTGCCTTCACCATTTTCTGCAACTTTCTCTTTCTCATATTGTTTCCTTAATCGTTCCAATATATCCCCATATTTCTCGTATTTCTTGTATTTTTCTTCCAATTTCACCTCCAACTCCTTAAAACGTTTATCCAGTTCCTCCTGGAGTTGCTTACCCATCATCATCTGCTCTTTGGGTGCAGACTCATACTCAATGATCTCTTCCATCCCAAGTTTAGAGAAATCCTTTGAAATTAATTGATAAACAGTATCATCATCATCTTCAACCCCAACTTGTTCCAACGCAACAAGCTTAATCTTCCTTGATAAATTTTTTATGAACTCGTCAAGAATCTTGTGCCTTTTATCATGGTCTAGTTCCAAAATCTGGGTTTTTGGAAGCAACTCATCTTCTTGAATCGACATCAAGTAGCCCTCAACATTGGCTTCAAGCTCAGCAGCATGTTGTCTTACTTTGGACTTGAATTGATTCAGGAATTCCTCGACAGTAGCAGCAACGAATATCAGGTGGCTTTCCAAGTCATCTGGGTTTTCCAGGTTGACCCATGTGTCAGAGTCGGGTGACTTCTCCATCAATAACACTATATAAAGTAACAGATCAAAACAAATTTTTGTATCGTAAATTAGGATAAACTATGTAAGGGTTAACAGATTTGGATAAATAAACACATGATTTTGGACTTTTATAGTCTATAATTTTAGACTTCTTATCTAAGAAATTTATATACTTAAGTTAAATTGATGAGATAATAATAATAATAATGAGTATAATAATAACAATTACACTATATTAATACAATATTCTTGGCTTTGTCTTTATCTACCCTCCTACTCGAAAATAAAATGGAGGCTCCGCGAAATACGGATCCTCAAGGGGAGGAAACTAAGCGAAACTGGAAGCGTTACAAACGAAATCGGCAGTCGACAACGTCGGACTTTGAGGATTCTGCTCACTCTGTGTCTAAGGAGGGTTCTCCATTGGAAAAGCCGCGCTCCTTTGCTGAAACGGTGAAAGGGACTAAGAAGAGTATTCATGAATGGGTTGACTGGGCTAACGAGGATCATGAAGTCATGTCTTTTGGCGATGCCGAAACTGGTGATGAACAGATGGTTGGGAGGGATGAGAGTATTACTTTCACTAAGGAAGAGAAAGAAGCCATGATAAGGCCCTGGAGAAACGCCTTGATAGTGAAATTGTTGGGTAAATCCATGGGATATAGCTTGCTTTCTGCAAAGATTAAACAACTTTGGAATTTGGAAGGAGAATATCAAGTCACAGATTTGGAACATGACTATTTTATCATTCGTTTTGAGAAAAAGAAGGACTATACTCATGTTTTGGAGGGTGGTCCTTGGATTATTGGCAATCATTATTTAACTGTTAGACAATGGAGGCCGCGGTTCCAACCTTGTTCGGATAAGATTGAGAAGATAGTTGGTTGGGTTAGATTCCCAAATATTCCTGTGGAGTATTTTAACTCCATTGCTTTGAAGAAGATGGGGGAGAGGATTGGTAGAGTTCTCAAGTTTGACTCCGTTACTTCGGATGGTTCCAGGGGGAGATTTGCTAGAGTTTGCGTTGAATTAGATCTTACCAAACCATTGTTGCCTAAAGTGGTTGTGGAAGATAGGGATGTGAACGTAGAGTATGAAGGCTTGTCCCTTATTTGTTTTGATTGTGGGGTTTTCGGTCATCGTAAGGAAGATTGTGTGAAGCTTAAGGGGGTTACGGAGGAAAAACCACCAGAAGAGGTGCCGGAAACACAAGAGGTAAAGGAGGAAAAAGAATTTGGACCATGGATGATGGTGCAGCGTCGTCGACGTTTTCCGGCGAAGGAAAAAGCCATGAAAGGAAAGGATCAAAACTCTGATTTTCCAGAGCGTGATTTCAAGAGGAATTCTCGCCATACCCAAGAACCGTTAGTAGGGAGGAAATCTGGGGCATTTAAGGCAGCTTGGGTGGAAAAAGAAGCTGATAGGAGGAAATCAGGGGTCAACTCCATTGAAAAGGAAGTTGTATCCGGATACAAGTCAATCAATAAAGAACGTGTTGAGTTTAAAGAGAAAAAAGCGGGGAAGAAGGTTTTGAATTTTGCAGAATATTTAAATGCGATTAATCAATCGGACTTTACATTTAAAGCAAGGGATTTGCAAAATGGGCCAAAAGTTGGGCAGTCTTCAAAAAAGAATGCTGATTTGGGAGGTAGAGGGAATGGGCCTTCTAAGCATTCTAGTAGTAAAGGGCCTTCTCATTTGGTTAATGGTAATCAACAGAAAGATCGAATGGTTGTTTTTAACACAACCATGGCTTCAACGTTGAATGAGGCAGAGGTGTCTGTGACAGAAAGTCGGGTTGTGGAGTCTCCGATGGAGCAGAATGAGGTAGGGAAGACGATTGTCCAGGAAACCTTGGAGGCCATTACGGATACTCGTAAGGATATAAAAGATGGAGGTAATTCCTCAATGCAGATAGATGATGGCGTTGAACACCAACCCACTGATACTATTTCTTTATGAAGATAATTATTTGGAACAGCAGAGGGATTGGCTATGCTAAATTTCGGCGTATAGTGAAAGAGCTAATTCGGGAGCAGAAGCCAGATGTTCTGTGTTTAGTTGAAACAAAAGCTGATCCAAGCGCAGTGGAAAAGTTGAGGAAAAGGCTAAGATTTTCTAATTGTTTTGAGGTGCCGACTCAGGGATTGGCAGGGGGGATTGCGTTATTTTGGGATAATTCTAAGGTGAAGCTAGACATAATTGGTGTTACGGAACAATGTATTCATACTTCTATGGAGATTAATGCTGTGCTTCAAGTTGTGTCTTTTGTTTATGTGCGTCCATATGGTTCCTGGAAGGATCGTTTTTGGCAGGAACTTAGGGATTTTGCGGGTTCGGTTTCTACTCCATGGTCAGTGTTGGGGGATTTTAATGATTTTGCTGCTGTTAATGAGAGAATGGGTGGTAGTAGTAATCAGGATTTGTTTCGACGTATTACTACGTTTAAAGATCGTTGGAGTAGTTGTGATCTGTTGGATACTGATTCTTCGGGGTGTCGGTTCTCATGGGTAAGGAAAATTGGTGGAAGGATTGTCTTACAGGAGAAACTTGATAGAGTGCTTTGGAATCACGAAGCTCTTCAAGCGAATCCAAGTGCTAAGACTATCATCTTACCACGTCTTTGCTCTGATCATCACCCGCTTTTGTTTGATTTGAACTGTGTGCCTATTGGATCAAAGGAAAATCGACCTCTTCGTTTTGAAGCAGCTTGGATTTATCATCCTGATTTTCGTCCACTGTTTGCTTCAGCCTGGAATAAAGGTGAGGAAAATTTATCTTTGGCCATTGCGGAAGTAACCAAGAATGTGTTGGTTTGGAAGAATGAAGTTTTCGGTAGTATTTTTAAGAAGAAACGAATACTTGTGGCAAGAATTAGAGGAATACAACAGAGCCCGGATTATGGGCACTCTGCTTTTCTCCAAGAACTTGAGTTTTGTTTGCAACAGGAGTATCATGAAGTGCTCAGGCAAGAGGAGGTAATGTGGTTACAAAAATCTCGTTTGGACTGGGTTCAATCGGGGGAGAGGAATACCAAGTTCTTTCATTTGACAACTTTGGTTAGAAGACAAAGAAATTTGATTACCAGCTTGAAAGTGGATGGTGAATGGGTCTCGGATCCAACTGAATTAGGTAGGCAGGTGATGGTTTTCTTTTCTTCGTTATTTGCTTGGCATCGGTGTGAAAGTTTGGATGCAGCTTATGATACTTTTAGTTTGGAGCTAACGGAAGAAGAGCAGCAGATTTTAATTAGGCCGATTGTTATGGAGGAGGTGAAAGCAGCAACGTTTTCAATGAAAGGTTTAAAAGCTCCTGGTGTGGATGGTATGCAGCCCATTTTTTACCAGAAGAATTGGGAGGTTGTGTGTGATACTTTGTTTAAATTTGTGGAGATGGCTTTGGTGGATCGGAAGGTGGAACTGGATATTTTAAAGGCACATATGGTGTTAATTCCTAAGACTCCCCGGCCGACATCTATGAAGGATTTTAGACCTATAACCCTTTTGAATACTTCTTATAAAGTCCTTTCCAAGGTTATTGTTAATCGGTTAAGGCCTTTTTTGCAGAGAATTATAGGGCCTTATCAGAATAGTTTTTTACCTGGTAGGAGTACAACAGATAATATTCTTATTACTCAGGAGGTGGTCCATTCTTTAATGAGCAGGAAAGGTAAGAAAGGGGGTATGATTTGCAAGATTGATTTGCATAAAGCTTATGATAGTGTATCTTGGCAATTCATCAGAGAAGTTTTATCTTTCTTCCATGTCCCGGTGAGTCTGATTGATTTAATCATGTTTTGTATCTCACATATGGATATATCTGTGGTGTGGAATGGTGAAATGCTCCCTGCTTTTAGACCAGAAAGGGGTCTTCGCCAAGGTGATCCTCTCTCGCCGTATCTTTTCATTATGGTGATGGAACGACTCTCACATATGATTCTTGAGAAAGTGGGTTTGAAATTGTGGCAGCCAGTTAAAGTTTCTCAATCAGGCCCTGCAGTTTCCCATTTATTTTTTGCTGATGACTTGATGTTGTTCAATGTAGCGGAGGAAGATCAGATTTCTGTTGTGAGTGATACTTTGTCTGATTTCTCTAAAGCTTCAGGTTTACAGGTGAATTTGGAGAAATCGAAACTATGGGTATCCCCAAATGTGCCGCATGTGAAAGCCAGGTGCTTGAGTAGACTATGTGGTATACCGTTAGCTTCTGCATTGGGAACTTACTTAGGAGTGTCGATTATCCATGGGAGGGTGACAAAGGAGACGTATAAACATGTGATTGATAAAGTGTTGCAGGGATTAGATAATTGGAAGGGGAAAGTGCTTAGCTATGCTGGGAGGAGAACTTTGATTCAGTCTACTCTAAGCTCCTTACCTCTTTATACCATGCAAACTTCTTTGTTACCGGTGTCAGTATGTAATAAGTTAGATCAGTGCAATCGTAACTTTTTATGGAGTGGTGTGGCGAATAAGTCGCATGGTCATTTAGTGAGTTGGGACAGAATTTGTCGCCCGAAGGGTAATGGTGGGCTTGGTCTTCGAAAGGCGCTGGCTTCCAATGTGTCACTTCTTGCGAAAACGGGTTGGAAGTTACAGGTTCGACAACAAAATTTATGTTCTGAAATTTTCCAACGTAAGTATTTGAAGGGGCAGAAGTTTGTTGAGTCTACTACTACTAGTAGATGTTCTTCAACTTGGCGTGGTATTTTGAAAACCCGCGATTGTATTCGCCGTGGTACGCGTTGGCGGGTTGGGGATGGCCAATCCATTAAGTTATGGACTGATTGGTGGGTAGGGAAGGGGCCTTTGATAAATGAGGTTCAATCTAATGCTCACCTTATTGATACAAATGCTAGTGTTGCTTTGTTGATTGGACAAGATGGGTCTTGGAGGCTTGACGAAGTGGCTTTGAATCTTCCTATTTCGAGCTTGGAGGAAATTCGTGCTACACCAACTTTTCGTTCCATGGTGGAAGGTGATAGATGTGTTTGGGGATGGGAAAAACATGGTCAGTTTACTTCGAAATCTGCTTATTGTGATTTGATGAATCATAATGCGGATGATGTGTGGAAGGGGCGATGTTCTTGGATATGGAAACTTCCTGTTCCAGAAAGGGTTCGTTTTTTCTGCTGGTTATTGTTCATTAACTGTCTTAATACTTTGGAGATCTTGCAAAGGAAAGGTATTGGAGTTGAGACAAATTGCAAACTTTGTCATGATGGGTTGGAATCGACTGAACATATTTTTCGTATGTGCCCTTTTGCTAAAGGTATTTGGGATTGTGTTGGCCGTCGGTTTGGTGTTACTTTGGATAATAGTCTTGATTTTGAAACGTGGTTGACTGCTTCTGCCTCCAAACAAATTCAGGTACGACGTGGGTTTCTGTGGCAATCCTTTTTTCCTACTTTGCTTTGGAGTTTATGGAAGGCTCGAAATGCTTTGGTGTTTAATGATCAAATTCCTCAAGCGGAGGAAATTATCTCGTATGCTGTTAGTCTGACTTTGGAATCAGGCCATGTTTTCTCACCATCGAGGGAGCCTAATGGGGTATCGGGTCAATTGGTTAAGTGGTGTAAGCCACCTGAAGGCTGGTTCTTGTTAAATACAGATGGTTCTCGAAGGCACATTGATAATCATGCTTCTGCAGGTGGGTTAATTCGAGATGAGGCAAGCAATTGGGTGGTGGGTTTCATGTTGAATATTGGGGCTACAAATAGTCTAGAGGCTGAGTTATGGGGTGTACGTCAAGGTTTGATGCTGGCTAAGGAGAGAGGTTGTCTTCCGTTAATTGTGGAGTTAGATGCTGCGGTAGTTGTCCATTTTTTGAGGAGTTCCATGTTGAGTTCTCACCCTTGCTATACACTTGTGAGGGATTGCTTAGAGCTTATTCAGGGGAATTGGATAACCGAGATTCGGCATATTTATAGGGAAGGTAACCGGTGTGCTGACGGGTTAGCAATGCTGGCACATGAAGCTGTTCATGGGCCCTCCATTTGTGTAGATCCTCCAAATGAGATCCGTACCTTGCTGACTGAAGACCGGCTCGGAATTGGCACTCTGAGATCGTAA
The DNA here is from genome assembly GCA_001974825.2 of Corchorus olitorius. Taxonomy (NCBI): domain Eukaryota; kingdom Viridiplantae; phylum Streptophyta; class Magnoliopsida; order Malvales; family Malvaceae; genus Corchorus; species Corchorus olitorius. The sequence goes on from AWUE01016410.1 coordinate 18,656, forward strand.
TAGCTGCCATTGTCTCTCTACTTTTTTATTACTGTTCTTAAGTAGCAAAAAAAATACAATATTCTTGGAATTTATATCAAATAAATAAATATTGAGGAAAATAGTTTAATATTCGCATTACCATAAACCACACTATTTTGCTATACTATTTATATCCAACGGTTGTTATTCAAATCAAGGAATAACAAGTCCAGATTCAATGGTTATAATGGTAATATACAAGAGTAGTGTGCCTGGGGTAGTAAGCAATGAATATGGAGTATGTACCCCCTCTCACGCCTGAATCACAATCACAAGAGCTTTTTTCCCCTTCTTTCGTTCACAAGAATCTTAAGATAAATTAATTAATACATTAATTCAATTATGATTTATGGATGCAGAACATTCGAAAAAAATGAAAGAGCACCTTCGAAAACTCTGACAGGAACATGGAGGATACAGAATCCATGCTTGAAATTTTCACAAGACAAATTAGAAAAAATAAAATATGTTTATATGTATTGACAACAACAAGTACTTAAAATATATGGTAGTCAAATATCACATGGTCTAACATAATTAACATAACATAAATTAAAGTATATATATGCCAATTGCCAACTCATCTTTTTGCTACTGATCATATTTTGCCTTCTTATTAATTTATTTAATTTTAATTCAAAATTAAAAAAGATTAAAGCAAAATTCAACAGAGGCACAGGCAGAAAGAACAAACACGGAACTTAAAACAATAGTTAATATTCTTATTTCTAGCCCTGATGAAAGTGAATGCAATGGATAAATTCCTAATCAAAAACAGTGGAAAGAAAACGATCGATATCAGTATATTTTTTTTTGGCCAAAAAACGATCGATATCAATATATAATTTTGCTTATATAGATCACAATCTAAACTATGATTTTGCAATTGTGCTTAAATTCGAAAATTAATTTCAATTATCACAAAAGTTAATTTTAAATTAATAACCCTATTTTAAGCTGTAAAAATATTAATATTGTTACTCGAAAATTTTCAGAAAGTACCTGAAAAAAGCACGGCAAGAAATTAAGAGTGATGACTTTGTGAAGGAATATTTTCTTGCAGTGGTTCCAGTGTTTTTCTTTTCTCTCCCTTTTTCCCCTCTCCCAAATAGTAGTTGTTTAAGTAAAATAGGTTAACTTTGCGGCAAAAGTTACATACATATAGGTTAACAGAATTAAATTAGGGTTTATTTTTAGGTTAATTTTACAAGTAGTTGAGTTGAATCAAAACACAAAAATAAAAATAAAAAGGGAGAAGATTAATATAATAATTTTAAAAATTATTGGTGGAAAATATGTAAATTTAACCAAAAAGAATTCATAAAAAAATTTTTAACTATTGCATGGGCTTATAGCCCAAAAAATAAATAAAAATAAACTATTGGGGACCAAACATATTTGAAAGGGCAGGCCATGAGAGAAGAAAGAAAACTATGTAGGAAACAAAGTCTTTAGTCAATTTTTCAAAAAAAAAAAAAGTCTTTAGTCATTTGATGAGATTATTATTTAAGTTGAAATTAAGCCCCCTTGAATATATATCATTCTATTAGCACCATGTATTTACCTGCCACTGAAATCAAATTTCAAAGGGTTCAAGGCTAAAATCAAAGTTCATTCAATTGTAATTAACTCTAGCTCAATTCAACAAGTATATATACTTGATTATTTTTATAATTAAACTTGTAATATCATAGGCTGAAGAAGAAATTGATAGTTGAAGATCATGATTAGGAGTTAGGACTTAATTGACACCATTCGTGGAAAGTTACTACTCCTCCGTCTCGTATTATCTGTCCATTTTTAGGATTTTTTCCCCCAATTTGTTTTATTTTTCCCCTCAATTTGTCTCATTTAAATAATCAAGACACTTTTGACTACTTTTTACCCTTATTAACTATGGGAAAAGAATCACATATTAACTAAATTAAAGTTGTTGTAAAGTACGGCAAAAGTTGTATAGTGCTCCAACCCCAACTTTCTTAATATTGGACAGATAGACAGATAACATGGGATGGGATGGAGGGAGTACTAATTAATAATTAAATTGGAGGTACGTTTTCACTTATATTTTTCCACTTTTTCCTTGTTCTAATTTTCAAGTATTGATCAACAACTGCACTTTCTTCAAAAATCCTAATGATCCAAGTGATAATTTAAGGAAATATAATATGCATTTTGAAAATGAGATATATGAGAATATGAGATGCCATTCTCTTAATTTTTAATTTACATAATATTCAAAAATCATCAGAACTTTCCTCAATTAAGCGAAAGAAGGTGAGTTTTTTTTTTTTTTTTGGTAAATCATCAGACCCCATTTAGTAAAAAAGGATGAAATGATAAAAGAACTAGAAGGCCAGGTTTTGAATAGCACAAGCATGAATTTCAGTTTGAGTAGAAGAACAATGAAAGCTCAAAAGTTATGATGAGCACTTTGCACATAATTTTGCTGCAAATTTCAGTTTGATAAAGGAGCTTGAATTAAAGGGGCCTTCAAGCTTTGAGTCAGCTTGTTTGCATGTTGCACATAACTTTGCTGCTTACAAAAACAGTGACCCAGCTCTAAACTGTAAAAGTTGAAGATGAAGCAGTCTGCTCAAACTCAAAAGCAGGTGCATGAATTTAAACATCATAAAAACCAGGGCACACTCCAGTATTTTATCGATGCTTGCACGAATGCATCAACCATAATGCATCAATGCTCGATAAATTCAACAAATCTCCACTTGAACTTATTAATTCAAAAAATTCCAAGGATAAACAATGAAACTAGCTAAAGACAATAAGAGAGCAACATGAACTCTCACTGCCAGGAAGGGTGTCAACCAATTTCCAATTCGCAAACTTGCAATCACAGAGGACCTGGGAAAGTGCCATTCTCCCTCTGCTCATTCCACTTCTCAACCTGCACCAATTTTAGCAACATCCAAAAGATTAAACCAGAAAACATAATTGATTACAATGGCCAAACTTATTCATCTCCTATTTTCTTCAACAGTAGCTGCTCTTACAAGCACTAGAGAAAATAACCAAGATATGTTAAAATGTCTAGACTGTAAACAAAATAATCTCTTATATCCGTTATAGAGTTATATGTAGAATTAACAATGACAACTATATTAGACAAAATATCATTATATCAAAAAGCAGACACCAACCTAGAACTGTAACTGGGGTAAATTAAAGCAGTAACTAGTAACTCATGAGATACTAAACCTAAATTCAGCTCACATGGCTCGCCCATATTATTTTCTTCATCTGACCTATCTGTCTCCATATAAGAACATCACTTGAATAGGAACTTTTATGAAATATATAAAAGTCCTTCAATGAGGGCATCCTCTTCAATTTAGAATTTTAGATACCTGGTCTTACACATGATCTTCTGCTACATGCTATTTCACTCAAAGGTAGATCATGCATACAAAATCCGACAATATGAAATTGTCCATAATCTAATGATATGTCCAATAGACAAGTAGCTGGCATCTAATTTAGTGCGAAAAACAAGCAGACATAATTTATTATGCCCTTGAATGTTAGAGGATTTGTTTCGTTTTCACAACTATTATGTGTAAATACATTAGCTGACATCTAAAAAATAGGTTATGTCGTCTTTCAAAAACATAGGTTATGTCACAAGCTTTATGAATGATTCCATGACATATACAACTCATACTTAAGCTTGTCTACATCAGAACTTAATACTAGGAGCCAGAAACATGAACAGAATAATGAAGGTCATACGCATCATGTATACAGCACAAATTCCATTGAGACAAGGCAAACTGTCATTTACATATGCTAATAAAAATAAAGTAGGTACTCACCCATTCACCAGGACAAAGAGATCGATAGTATTTGGCAAATCTCTCACATTCATTAGACTCTTCACCTTTTGCAGCCAAGCACCTGTAGTTGATTTTAAGATTTTAAAAAATTTAATAAAATTAAATAAATTTTTTTAAAAAAAAAATTGCATTTGATAGTTTTCCAACAGCAGAATTAGAAAATTTAACAAGCAATCTACCTGTGAAACTCAATGTAGCGGGTGAAACAATGTCTAGTTTGATTTGTAGTAGGGAAGCGAAAGTCAGCTGGGGCTGTTTTCAATTCAATCTGGGACTATACAAGGAAAAAAGATGTTTAGAGAAATCTGAGAACTAATAGAGGATAACTTCACGTGCCTTTGTTACCACTTTGAAGAAAATTTTCTACTTATCCTGACAGACCAGAATTACTTAAAAAAGCAAAAGAGCTCAAATTCAAAGAATATACAGTTGAATCAATATACAGGTTAATAAATTTAGAAGCAAACTGACATGATATAAAGTGTTTGTGGCAGACCACAGGCTTCCATGAAAACAGACAATAGAAGTATTGCAATTTCTTTTTGTGCGTATGCTACTGCAGATTTAAAGTGCCACAAACAGGGTATCTACCTTAAAATTCTTACTGCAGTATTTAAGTTTCTTACAAGTCATAGTTCACAAACAAGTTGATGAAGAGCAATAGCAGCTGCCTCCATAGATGTTTATAAAAAAGTCTTAAGGTTGATTTTTATGCAAAAGCCTTACACTTGGTACATGAACAGTGATGAGAGGTTAGTTGGTGCTTGAGTAGGCTTTCTCATTTGTATTTGAATTTTAGCTTTGTTTACTTATAAATGATAAAACTGCAGGCTTTTGTTTCATCCTGTTTAGTGCTATACTTGGGCTTCCTTAAAATATCCTAGTGGCATAAAGCAGGCTGAGAAATACTCTTCCCAGTGTCTTCATTTGTCATATTATATACGCACTTTCCTTCATAACTGTTGTAATGAAAAGTATTAAGCTTTGGCCTGGATAACAATATACGCTTACTCTGTTCTTTGTCATGGGAACAACAAAGAGCAAAACGGGTTACAACTTGGAAGAGACAAGCTTTTGCATGTTAGTTAAGTAAGGAAGATTAAAGTTACCATTCAAAATTACATCCTAATTTTCTAACTAAGAGAAGAATTTCTTAGGAAAACAAACTTCACAAGAAACCCTACAATCACTTCCTAAGAAATTGTTTCATAGTAAACTCTTCTACAGCCATTCTCGATAATTAAGATTATCTCTTCAGACTCGAACATCTGCAAATGTAAGGTACTAAGTTTCTAGGACATTCAGCTGCAAATCAATTCCCATTTCCATTTTTTTTTAAAAAGGACAATCTTTTTTCCCTAAAGATATCAATTTTATAGACTCTTCACATCAATCCACTTTCAAATTTAATATTCTCCATTATGTCTAACATTTAGATTTAAAAGCAATTTTCAATTTATGAGACCCTCATTTCATCATTTATATATAGAAAAACAGCCCAAAAAGAGAATAACATCTAAATTCACAATTGAAAGAACTTAGAAATTTGATAGAAGAGATACTTCTGAAATCAAAATAATCAACCAATATCAAATAAAATATAGATCAGATGAGGAAATCACTGTCGAATCTTGTATTTCTAAAAAGCAAAAAGGAAACAATAAAAAAAATCGATTTCCTTTCATTTCGTTTCCGTATGTTTAATGACAGACAAATGGAGAAAAGGAATCGAGAAAGAGAAAGGAAGGATACCTCGTCTGCCATGACTGATTCGAATTCGATCAAAGAGCGAAGAAGCAAATACGTTGGTGGTGTTCTTTTGACGGAAGACTTTTAAAATAAACCAATAAAAATGAATTAGCTGCTAAGTGCTAAGTGCTAATTCTCTCCGGTTCGTGCTATGACCAATAACAGTACGCCACCTCATAAACCAGCAAATCCTCGTCTGCTAATGTTTATTTTTTTTGGAATGTTTAATTTAATTTAATCCATAGTTCATACTTTTTGGTATTTAACTACTATTTATTATGTTTCCCTAAAAAAATTATTTATTATGTTGTAATTTAATTTTTCTTTTAATATTTATAAGATAATCTTCTTCGACCGAGTTGCCCTATTATGGTGATAAATCTCTCCTAACAATGATCCAATAACAGTACGCCACCTCATAAAAATGAATTAGCTGCTACGTGCTAAGTGCTAATTCTCTCCGGTTCGTGCTATGACCAATAACAGTACGCCACCTCATAAACCAGCAAATCCTCGTCTGCTAATGTTTATTTTTTTTTGGAATGTTTAATTTAATTTAATCCATAGTTCATACTTTTTGGTATTTAACTACTATTTATTATGTTTCCCTAAAAAAATTATTTATTATGTTGTAATTTAATTTTTCTTTTAATATTTATAAGATAATCTTCTTCGACCGAGTTGCCCTATTATGGTGATAAATCTCTCCCAACAATGATCGTAATTTAATTTAGTTATTTATATTTTTTTTAGGGAAAGTTTATTTATATTATTTAATTTTGAAAAATTACTAATAATAATGTAAACCTTTTAAATTTAATTCTATTATTAGAGATTAGAAAATAGAGAAACAATTATATATTAATCATCAAGTTATATACGACTAAGATAGAAATAATGATTATTGTTGGGAGACTCACCCACCATAATCAGGTGTGCAATGCGGGTCGAATCTGGATTAGTCAGGGAAAAGCCCTGGATACCGGATGGGATACCAAAAGAAAAATTAGTTATAATAAATCCGGCTCGAATGAGCTTAACTTGTAAATATATAAAAAAAATATAGTTATAATAATAATAATAATAATAATAATAATAATAATAATAAGTGGTTCGGTTCGCGCTGGCGCGTCGAACATTCAAAAATTTTAAATTGTTTAAGAATTACTTCTATTGAATACAATCGCTCGATGTTGAAAAAATGTTTCAAAGTTACAACATGATCTAAAATTTATTATATTTCTAAATAGCAACTATTAATCTATAAATGGAAAACTGGATTTGCTTGAAACATATTATATCATCTAAATTGTAAAGCTTACTTATATAATGTCTATTGTTTAAAAACATACAATACCTAAATGATTAACATATTTTTTATCTAGTATCACAAAAATTAAAGTCTATGCCAATTGGATAAAATAATTGCATGTCTTAAGCCATTCTAAATGAACTTGAAATTTGGCAAAAAAAAAAATGAACTTGAACTAAGTAACTATTAATTCCACTTCTTTATATAGTTAATGTAAAGTTCTATTTAATTAAAAAAATAGTTAGTATAAATGAAGGATTAATTTTCTCTATATCACCAATCATGGATTATTTAGCTTTTCAATACACTAAAGAAAAATTCTCCCAACAATAAATACGTCTATACTAATGACTTCCCAAAACGGTTCCAAAGGACTTGCAATTACCAAAATGACCAAATAGGTAAAGGAAAGATAAAAAATCTAGTTTGGACTTTTCTATAATTTACCAAGTGGGAAAAGACAAAAAAAGGACAAAATGTTGGCTCCTCATCAATCCTGATTTGGAGCCTTTACTAATTTCATTGGGTGTTTCAAATAATATTTAGTGTATATATATATATATATATAATATGCATAGTGTAAAATGAAATTTAGTAGAAAATTTCTCTCTCTCTCACTCACATACAAACTCACGCGCGTTTGGCCAAGAAAACTCAAACGCATTTCTTTTTTCTCTCCCCCCCCCTCTCTTTGTCTCTTTCTTCCACAATGAATTTCCCCCTTTTTTACTTTCAGAAAATTTCCATCAGATTGTTCCATTTTAAAAGCTAATGGAAAACCTAATTTCAAAAGCTCACTCAAAAATTGTTCTGTTTTGTTTCTTTGATTTCAGGTTTTCATCAGATTTTCTATTTGAATTCATCAGATTGTTGCTTTAGTTTTGGTCGTTTTGATTGTTCTTTGGTAGACCGTTGTTGCTGAAGAGATAGTTTCTAATGCAGAAGTCAGCTTATTTAAAGAACACCTTGTTGAAGATAGTAATTTTAAAGGTTAACATTTTTGATGGTATAGAATTGGAAACCCAGAAACAAAACATGAATGATGAGCTCTAAAGTGAGGAAATTTTAAGGCTTTTGTTTGTTGTTATAATAATTAATTGAAGCCTTGATGTTGCAAACAGAGCCTCACATGAAATTCTGATACAATTTGCAGAGGATATAGCATTAGAAGGGCACACTTAGAATCAGAATCATATTGTCAGATTGGCCAAGGGATCTTTGGAATTCATTTTTGTCTTTAAAAATTTTGTTTTCATTTCATTTTTTTATACCGAATCGATTCGGTTTTGGGTTCATTTTACTTGTTTTGGTCAATGGTCATTCACCTTGTATTTTCTTAAGTTAAGCTTCATTTTATATCTGGTTGTGACAGAACTGAATTTCTTTGGGATTTAGATTGCTTATTTATTTCAAATGCAAATTCTGTTATATTTTTCTCATAAGACGAGTCCTTTAGGTTTACGCTTTGATACCAAACCCTGGAAATTTTCTGAAAGTAAGAAAGGGGGAAATTCATCGTGGAAGGAAGAGAGATAGAGAGGGGGGAGAGAAAAAAGAAATGTGTCTGGTTTTTTTTTTTGGCCAAACACGCGTGATTTTGTATGTGGGTGAGAGAGAAATTTTCTTACTACAATTCATTTTAATCTTGTCCATTCATTTGGACAGATCCAAGGGTTGAAAATATGTGTAAAACACTATGTGTAATTGGATCTTGCCTAAAAAAAATAGTTATAATATATATATATATATATATATATATATATATATATTGTCACCGCCCCGACCCGGAAGTCAAGCACGAGCAACCGCCGTGATTACCTCGAAACATGTGCTGGCCGATCACGTGCACCAAGGCTCCACGAAGCGTCAATACCAGATAAAAATACCGAAAACATGAACTGAGTATAAATCTGAAATACTGAGGTTTGCAAATCAGAGTAAAAGTGGAAACATTAAAAACAAATACGGTAGTAAAAACGCTGCAACATTTAAAAACCGAAACCATAAGTCAATAGAGAAAACCAAAAATCGAAGTGAAACAAAAACAAAGAACAAGAGATGGCAAAAACAAAGACAACTGTCAGTGGGACCCATCACGTAGTGAGAAGTACCTCTAACTGGAGGGATCACTGCCTACGCCACCGATTCGATCGTCAAGGAAAACGCTGATCCTAGCTACCCTGAAAAGTCAACAAGAATTCGAGGGGTGAGTACACGAATGTACCCAATGAGTGAGCCACCCTCAAAAGAGAACTCGAGAGGGTGGGGTGCACTCATAACCAAAACAATTTGAAAAAAACAAGAATTATAAAAACAGTATCATCCATCAAAACGAGTATACAAAATCATTTATCATTTTATAAAACCTGGGCTGCCAATAAAACCTATCCAAAGTGACTTTGGCCCGAGTCAACCTCCGGAACCGTCAGGGGCATTTTGGTTATAATCAAATAATACTAGTAAATATACGATTTCCTTATTTTTCCCAAACAAGCCCGTCCCCCTGACGTTGGCCTGGGTCCGGTACTGCGTGGTGGCCGCAGCACACCCAATTTAGCTCCCCATGCACACGTCGAACCGGTGCAAATATATGGCGTGTCGGGCCTGGAGCGACGAACCATGTTGTAGACACCCTAATCTCACTTGTATCCTCCAAATTAAACTGGATTGCTCCTCAATTTGCATTAAAAGTCACCCAGGGGCATTTCAGTCATTTTTGCCCCAGGGGCATTTCAGTCATTTTTGCTCCAGGGGTACTTTAGTCATTTTTGATTAATTGCTAGCTTAAATTAACACGTCCACTTTAGCATGGAAACTTGAATGGATTGTAGTCCAGGATCAAAACCTAATAAAAAAAATAATAAACATTTTCCTTTTAATTGTCTTACATTGTCGCTTTAAATCATATCTTATATAGCACATCTATTTTAATTGGTAAGCGTTTTAATTTAGTTAGGCATTTCGATTGGATTAGTTTTGCGATATTAATTTAGTTAGGCATTTCGATTGGATTAGTTTTGCATCGCATACATGATTGTAATGGAACTAACTTTTCTAAATTAAACCAAGTCCTCCTTGTTAATCATGGGCTTTTAGTTTTGTCTTGCTTTCACTTTGAACTTTAAACTTCAGTTGGGTAAATTAAACTTTGGAGCCTTTAACTTTGGGGTATCTTGTGTAAATCCTTCTTTAGCTTTTGGATTTTCTGTTTTGGGTCAAGGACCACTACCTTTTTTGAGGAATAGTCATTCATAATCGTGTAAAATACTTATAATAGCAGTTGTAAACGCCACTATCTAAAGGAAGATATAAGGCAGCAATCAGTGACCTATAATAAAAAATATATATTTTTAAGGTTCACCAACTTTACATAACCAGGAATACACCTTTAATGACTACTAATAACTAGAATGAAAGCAGCAATCCTGCTGCAACCACCACTTTCAGATTCTACAAGTGAAACACAAAAGTAATTGCTCTGGATCAGCAATGACTGAAGCTCTAGCAATCAAAAACACCAATGTAAGCAAAATTATTTGTAGTCTTCACTTTTACGTGCCAATAAGAACTTGAGTTCCCCAATGAGCGAAAACAGTGTCATTGCGTTTAGGAGGTCTATCAGGAACTGATCCTGGATTGAACTTAGAAGCTTCATCAAGCAACTTCTGCAATCTTGAAAACTTCTCTGGTTCCTTCATCATGATCACGTGCTGAGATATTAAATCAATTTCCAACAGTACCAATGTTAACCACAACAGGATTCCTCAAATACTTCCTAGCTAGCCGCTCAACAGCTGGAGGCATCGTAGCACTAAACATATAAGTGGTTTCAAATTACTAAACGGCATAACATCCAATACACCCACAACTTGGGGCTCAAAACCCATATCTGTCATCCTATCAGCCTTATCAAGAACAACATAATTACACCAGTTCAACACAGCATACCGCCTCTCTAAACAGAGCAAGCATTGCACAATCCAGAAATCACAGAAGAAAAAAGAACACGCTGCATTCAATTTTCCCTCAAACTTAATTCAAGCATAAACTCAATTCAACATTGTTTCAAAACATAGAGCAAAGAACAGTGCACTGCATGTATAGGCAATAAAGGATTCCATTCTATTTTTAAAAGAGAAGTGGAGAAACATACCTTAGCAGGGGTCTAGGATGTGAATCCAAGAATCTCGATGAAGAAAGCAACTCAGCAAATCAACCTAACGCTTAGAGGGTGCGCTGGAACTGATCAACACAAGGCCCTTGCGGATGTGTCATTCCCTGATTAGTCTCAAAAGGACCGGGAGCTTGTCTCATTAGCCACATCAGTGGCCATATCATCGAACTGCTAGAAAATGGGAAACACGTGAATGGCCAGAAAATTAAAAAAAAAAAAACCAAATAGGCCAAAATAAACAAAAGTAGGCAGAGAGTAAACCAGGGAGAAGAAACAGATAAAAATGGGAGCAAAAACGGTGCCAAATCCGTAGCATTTCCACACGGAAACTCCACCTCAGTGAGAATTTGTCATCATCGACAGCTCACTGTACTAAGAGCAAAAATTAAAAATAAAAATGGCATCAGTCGAAATTGGGGAACCGTAGGATTAAAACAGAGAATTCACGGTGAGATTCAAGGCACACAGGGGATATGAATTTACAGTTTTCAAGATTAACGAGAGGAGGAAGCTGAAGTTTTCTAAAACAGGGGTTTTTGGGGAAGGTTTGAGTTCAAAAAAATTGGGTTTTTTTTACGAAAGAAGAAGCAAACAAAGAGGAACATGGGGTGTTTTGTAGAAGCTTACCTTTTCCAAAAGGTTGAAGCTTGAATACCACCCGGATTCCCATGGCTTACTCATCTTCTTTCTTCGTTTTTCCTCTCTTTGTCTCTGTCAAGGGTTTTTGTTTTGGGTCAAGCTTATTTTTTGGGTTTCGGTGTTAAAAAACAGTTTTTTTTTCTCTTTCTCTCTGTTGTACGTGGTGTCGGGGTTTGATTTGGCCATCGTCGACGGTAGAGGTGGGCGGCGCTGCAACACTGGTTTGAGAGGGAGGTGCGTCAAGAAGAGGGAAGAAAAAGGAAAGGGAAGAGAAGAAGGGAGGGCGGCTAACTATTATAGAGAGGTAGGGTTTTTTATAACCCTTTTAAATATTTAGGTTTTTAGTTCATTAAATCCATTAGGTTGTAATTTAATTCACATAAAGCATAAATATTGTTGGATTGTTTAAATGGGTCCTCAACTTTGTTGATTGATTCGATGGGATCCCTGTAGCTTACAGGATTGTTCAATTTGATCCCTTGCAGTTGGATTTTACAATAAAGATTAAATCTTTAGTCAAAAATTTGGATTTTGATGAGTGTTGTGTAATAGAAATATGAACTCTTAATTAAAAGATTGAACTTTTAAGAATCTTGTAAATAAAAGTTGGACTTTTAATTAAAAGAAAATGGTAAATAAAAGTTGGACTTTTAATTAAATGATTGAACTTTTAAGAAATTGGTAAATAAAGGTTGGACTTTTAATTAAAAAATTGAACTTTTAAGAAATTGGTAAGTATAGGTTGGACTTTTAATTAAAAGATTGAACTTTTAAGCAATTTGTAAATAAAAGTTGAACTTTTAATTAAAAGATTGAACTTTTAAGAATTTTGTAAATAAAGGTTGAACTTTTAATTAAAAGATTGAACTTTTAAGAAATTTGTAAGTGAAGGTTGAACTTTTAATTAAAAGATGGAACCTTTAAGCAATTTGTAAATAGAAGTTGAACTTTTAATTAAAAGATTGAACTTTTAAGAAAATGGTAAATAGAGGTTGGACTTTAATTAAAGGATTGAAGCTTTTAAGTAGTTTGTAAATAAAGATTGGATTCTAGATTAAAAGATCAAACTTTTAAGTAATTTGTAAGTAAAGATGGGATTTTTAATGAAAAGTTGAAACCTTTTAAGCAATTTGTAAATAAAAATGAAATCTTTAAGTTAAAATATTGAACTTTTAACTAATTTGTAAATAAATATGAAATTTTTGATGGGCTTATGATAAAAATGAAATCTTTAAGCTAAAAAAATGTTTTTGATCAATTTGTGATAAAAATGAAATCTTTAAATTAAAAGATCGAACTCTTGATTAATTTGAAATAAAAGTTTGGTTGTTGATTTAGCAACCGATTAGGACTTGGTTTGGTTTCTTGTTTTGTTCTAATTCCATGATTAAATTAGAGCTAGTTTCTTGATTGAAGATTAGTTGAATGAGTGGATTTTGATTAAATACAACTGAGTCAGTTCATCTGCATTTCATCTTTATTTCTGTCAGTTTATTTGTTCATGCCACTACTAAATCCATAAAAGGGGCGTTTTTAACTATGACGGGCAAATCTCGAGTAAAGGTGCACGAGCACGACCTCTCGGAATTTCGCTCCGAGATCGAATGGCTTTCACGAATATCCCCGGGGGACCGGGCTAGGTTCGTGGGGGTCTACTCGAGTAAACCCCTTTTTATTGATCAAGAGATAAAATGTAGACTTTGCATGCATCATGTCATTCATGCATTAATCAAGATTAAATCGAAAATTCCAAAATTCAAAAGAATGGTTTGTTTTCAGTGTTTCATTCCCGTTTTGCCCTTCCTGGTCGGAAGGCGTTCTTTTCAATATTTTATTGCTGTTTTCAACATTTCATTCCCGTTTTGCCCTTCCTGGTCGGAAGGTGTTGTTTTCAATATTTTATTCTCGTTTTACCCTTCCCGGTCGGAAGGTGTTGTTTTCAATGTTTTACTCTTGCTTTCAATGTTTTATTCCTATTTTGCCCTTCCTGGTCGAAAGGTGTTGTTTTCAATGTTTTATTCCCGTTTCGTCCTTCCCGGTCGGAGGGTGTTGTTTTCAATGTTTTATTCCTGTTTTCAATATTTCATTCCCGTTTCGCCCTTCCCGGTCGGAAGGTGTTGTTTTCAATATTTTATTCCTGTTTTGAATATTTCATTCCCGTTTCGCTCTTTCCGGTCGGAGGGTGTTGTTTTCAATGTTTTGTTCCTGTTTTCAATATTTCATTCCCGTTTCGCCCTTCCCGGTCGGAAGGTGTTGTTTTAAATATTTTATTCCTGTTTTCAACATTTCATTCCCGTTTCGCCCTTCCCGGTCGGAAGGTGTTGTTTTCAATGTTTTATTCCCGTTTCGCGCTTCCCGGTTGGAGGGTGTTGTTTTCAATGTTTTATTCCTGTTTTCAATATTTCATTCCCGTTTCGCCTTTCCCGGTCGGAAGGTGTTGTTTTAAATATTTTATTCCTGTTTTCAACATTTCATTCCCGTTTCGCCCTTCCCGGTCGGAAGGTGTTGTTTTCAATGTTTTATTCCCGTTTCGCGCTTCCCGGTTGGAGGGTGTTGTTTTCAATGTTTTATTCCTGTTTTCAATATTTCATTCCCGTTTCGCCTTTCCCGGTCGGAAGGTGTTGTTTTCAATATTTTATTCCTGTTTTCAATATTTCATTCCCGTTTCGCCCTTCCCGGTCGGAGGGTGATGTTTTCAATGTTTTATTCCTGTTTTCAATATTTCATTACCGTTTCGCCCTTCCCGGTCGGAAGGTGTTGTTTTCAATATTTTTTTCCTGTTTTCAATATTTTTTTCCTGTTTTCAACATTTCATTCTCGTTTTGCCCTTCCTAGTCGGAAGGTGTTGTTTTCAATGTTTTATTCCCGTTTCGCCCTTCCCAGTCAGAGGGTGTTGTTTTCAATGTTTTATTTCTGTTTTCAATATTTCATTCCTGTTTCGCCCTTCCCGGTCGGAAGGTGTTGCTTTCAATGTTTTATTCCTGTTTTGCCCTTCCCGGTCGGAAGGTGATGTTCTTAGTATTTTATTCTTGTTTTCAATGTTTTATTCTCTTTTTGCCCTCCCCTATCGGAAGGGGTTATTCCTATTCTCTTCTTGTCGGTCCTAGTACGTGTCATATTTTCACATATTGAAGAAAGGCAACTCTTTTTAACAAAGAAAGATCAAAACATAGGATTAAGAACTAAAAACAACCTTTTTATTTTAGACCACATTAGATCTAGTTAGACTTAGAGATACCGTCTCTTGACGGGCGTGCCGGGGGTGCTCATCCTTCCCCGGACGTAATCGACTCCCGAACCTAGACTTAGGTAACAAGACCAGACCTATAGGTTTAGTGGGTCCGATGCCAAACACTAGACCTCATTAGGCTGGTTAGGTCAATTAGGTGACTAATCACACCTTAGAACTTTGATTAGTGGCGACTCCCTCGTTTTAAGTCGTTAACGACAGGGTTCGGACCCCGGACCCGCACATTGCGACACATGTGGATCCAAATCAAACCATGGTCCGACAAATGAGTCCAACTACTAGCTAGTATAACCACCAACCCAAGCCATACGTACTCGCTGGACCGCGCCAGTCCACAAGTCCCCATATGCTTATTAACAATTCAAAATCATTTTCACAGGTAATTCATGCACCCAAAATTATTTAATAAAACCATTTGTAAATCATATAAATAAAACAGTATAAAACAGTTCCTCAACGGGTTCTCCGTTGAGGACAACCCACTCACAGTTCAGGGGATTCGTACACCCCCAAAGTCAATCCACTGTGAGCCTAGCCGATGTCTCGATCAGCGCCTCAACCGTCTGATTGAGAAGCATGTGCAACACAAGAAAATCAATAAAACCAGTATCATAATCAATGTTATAAACCAAAGTAATAAACAAAGATATCAAAACAGCCAGATAAAATAGAATATAATTACAAGAAACACATAACCCAAGCCCCATGATCTCACTTAAACGATCTTAGCATGTCTATATAAGTCCTTCAAGGTTGTAAGACGAGTTTTGAATTCGTAATACCCTTTCTAGAGTTCAATTAATCATTTCCGGCGTTTAAGGGCAAAACTGTAATTTAGTCAACAGGGGTAAAATGGTAATTTTAGCCAACCAAGGGCGAAACAGTAATTTTGACATCTTAAAGTTGTTACGGTGATCCTCTAACCTTACATGTTCAATTAACGTGATTAGATAAGTCAAATCCTTTTTTAGGGGCAAAGTTGTAATTTTATCCCTTCGAGGGTAAAATGGTCATTTTCACTTATTATAGGTTTCACAACGTACATATGAATTCATTGATGTGAGCAACATAGTCGAATTCTCATGATTCCACCCTTAAGAATAATTTCGTAAATTTGATGACTAAGGGGCATATTGGTAATTTAGACCAATGAAGGGTAACATTGTAATCTTACCCAAAAGGATCGCTACGGTAGTATCCCGATCACCAAGGTGCGATCTTGAAAGCTAATTACTCGTATCACCCTAACAAGGGTAAAAGGGTAATTATACCTATCGAGGGTATTTAGGTAATTTTACTCTCTTATAATGCGGTAACATTCCTTACGTGTGATAGTTATTGACCCTAGTCAGTCGGATTCAAAATCATGTCTTAATAGGAAGATTAGCGCACTTTTATTAATTAAGGGTAATAAAGTAATTTACCCACTCGAAGGGTAAATGGACATTTTATGGTCCTACGAATATTACGAAGAAGCGCGAGAATTATTCGGACAAATTATCACAACCGATGTGGTTGAATTCTTTGAATTCCTCTTCAAAGGGTATTTTTGTAATTTAATATCTTAAGGATTATATAGTAATTTTACTTGACCAAGGGTAAAATGGTAAACTCACTTCTCAATATATTGGACCCAATTATATTTATATATATTCCAAATTTCCTTATTTATTTATTTATTATTATTTCTTTTCTCTTTTTTTTTTCTTTCTTTTCTTGGCTTGGGCCTGGTGGCCCAAGCCTGGCCAGGCCCGTGCGCAAGCCTGCGCGCTGGGCCGCGCCAGGCCGGCCCTCTTCCTTTTTTTTTTCTTCTTCTTCTTCTTCTTCTTCTTCTTCTTCTTCTTCTTCTTCTTCCTCTTCTTCTTCCGATGGCCGGATTAGTCACCAGAATCTGGAAAAATTCCGGCAGGCCATTAATTTGGCTATTTTTAGCCATTTTTCCCACTATTCACACCCATTTTCCAATTCCAATACATAAAATCAATACCCAAACTATCATAAACCTATTATAAGTTTCAAAACAACAAAAACCCAATAATCACAACATCAAATTCAAATTTTTCATCAAACTATCAAAACAACTTACCCAAAATCCGAATTTTACAATTTCTTACTCCTTCAAGTGCCCATTTATGCTTCCATTTCCTTGCCTCAACCTCCCAAACACAAACAAAGTTACAAATCATCCTCAAACAACTCATAAATAAATATAAGTATGAAATTCTCAAGGGAATTTCTTACCTTACTTGGATTCTTGAAACCCACTCAAATGACCATACAAATTAAAGATAAAACTCAAGTTTGAAAGCTCTAATTAAGGGCTTCAATTTCCCATAGTTGCATGTTTAATGTGAGGATGATTCAAGGGATTCATTTTTGAGAGGGAAAGAGTCAATTTCGGTTGAAGAGAGAAATAAAGCTTGAAGCTTATGATGGGGAATAAGGAAATAAGGGGAAAGTTGGCTCCTTTTATACTCATAGGAAAAATTACATATTGGCCCCAAAATTTTCATTTCCTTTAATTAAATCCACAACCTCAAAATCTCTTTCAATTTGATCCTCCACTTCATCACATTAATCTAATAAACATCTAAGTTAGGTAAAATTAGTTTAGACTTCACATATATACTAGCTAATGCACGTGTCTCGCACGTGTATTAATAATTCATAAAAATAAATAAATAAATATAATAAATCGCATATTAATTTGTAATCATAAATCATAATAAAATAGCTAAAGATGTTATCAAAATAGCTTATACCCTTATATCATCAGTAGTTTTGCCTACAAACTTTATTTATCTAATGGTTTTTTAAAGGGGTAAAAGCTATAAATGTTAAAAATATGATGCTATCGACAAATTCAGCAATCTTACATTAATAATCTTTCAATACTAATGAATGATAAAAAGTCTTATCTAAAGTTACTAAAAAAGTTATAAAATTTATCAAGAAAGCTATGATGCTTTCAATAAATTCAGCAATCTTACATTCTTACTTATAATACTTTATATTTTTGGTAATTTTAGGAACTTTTTTCATCAATAATAAAGGTTACTAATTTTCTTATCGAAAGTTATTAAAAAAGTGATGTTGTTAACAAATTCAGCAACCTAACTTACATCCCTAATAATATAAGTAATTTTTCATTAAGTATGAACGTTACCGATATCATCATCTAAAGTTAATTTTTTTTTTTAAATTATCGTTAATAATTTCGGCAACGTCATATATTAATCTTAATAAATACCTTACTGTAATTTTAGTTGTTTTTTTATCAATAATGAAGGTTGCAAATTTTCTTATCTAAGGTTAGTAAAAAGCTTTAGAGATTATTATAAAGGCTTATGATGCTATCAACAAATTAATAAGTAACCTTAAATCCTTAATAACTTAATAACCTTTCATCAAAAGTTATTAAAAAAAAAAGCTATAAAATTGAGTACTATTAAAAATGTTGTATTGCTATTAATAAATTCAGTAATTTGTATCTACTTAAGGTTACTAAAAGAAGATTTTGATGTTCTTACAACAATTATGATGCTATCAATTCAATTATCTTACATCCTTAATAACTTTAGACTTTCATTATTAGTGAAGGATAGAATTTTTTTATTTAATGTTAAAAAAATAACTAACATGAATATGAAAAAGGTATATAGTACTTACAATTAATTCAATAGCCTTGCATTTTTTAAAAAGGCTAAATCATATAAGAATTATCAATAAATTCAGTAACTTTAGTAAGATTACAAAGAAAAAAAATTATAATTAATGATTATGAAAAAGGTATATTATAAGGGTTTGGCTAACGGGTGCCCTTGATAGACTCAACACAAAAGTGCATTTTTAGTCAATTTTGCTATTTATCCTTACGACTCTTAGTAACTTTCTTGTATACTAAATATTATCAATCTTGTAATCTTAAATTACTACTCCCTCCGTTCCTTATTATTATAAGTCATAAAAAAGTCAAACATATTTTAAATCTGACCAAATTTTTTTAAAAAATAATATAAATCAAAATAATTTTTTTAAAAAATACTTGTAAACTTGATTTATAAACTTTCTAATACATAATTTTTAGATTTATATTTTTTTTTCTATAAATAATTGTCAAAGATGGATTATGTTTTACCAATTTGTGACTTATTAATAGTAACAGAGTGAGTAATAAAGCTATAAAATTTATCAAAATAGCTATAATAAGTTCTACAAACTTAGTAACCTTACATCCTAGGTAATTTTAGTAACTTTTTCTAAAAAGTGAAAGTTACAAATTTTCTTACTTAAAAGTAACTAAAAAAGTTTATGATGTTACAAAATAGATAGAATGCTAACATCATATTTTTAGCGAATGGGTTTATCTAATATTGTTGAAACCAAAAAGTATGATGCTATCAACTCATTCAACAACCATACATTCATAATTAATGCCTTACATCTTTATTAATTTTATTAGCTTTTCATCAACAATCAAGAATTTTAATTTTCTTATTTAAGGTTAGTCAAAAAAACTTTAGAGGATATTAAAAAGACTATGATGTTATCAATAAAAATTAAGTAGTTTTAAATTCTTAGTAACTTAACTGGCCTTTTATTAATAATTAAGATTACCAATAGTTTAGGACTATCAAGTAATAATTCAATAATCTTACATTCTTAGTAATTTTGGTTATCAAATTTCTTATTTATGTTTAATAAAAAAAGCTAAACTATAGTATTATTAAGTTCACAAAAGTTATAATGGATAATTGAAGAGATATTATAAGAAAATTTATTGAGCTTAATTTATTTACACATGGATGGATAATTAGTTAAAATCCTTATAGATTTTGGATTTTAATTTTATTATTTTATTGTACGTGTATTTGATGTAGTATATTCTTTTTTCTGTTGATCTTTCACGAAAATTTTAAACATATGTTATTGTTGTCATTTTAATCTCACAACACATTACTTGGTTTCACCATTTCAATACCCAAAAACAAATCTCACAATTCAACCAGACACATTAAATTAACGTGTGTAACTTGAAAATAACATTTTCTTAATTATTAATTCATAAGTCCTTTCTTTTTTCCGATTGAGAAATTGAATTTATATACTATATATGCATATCTTTGACATGTTGAATCAAACTTGAATTTGGCTTTTTATTATTTCAATACCAATTTTATGCATATTAATGAATGAAATAAAGTTATTTAAGCTAACAAAGCAAAATAAAAGTAGTGAATGAATAATCTATTAAAATTTTCAAAAAAAAAATCAAAACTTTTAATAATTAATATTTATTGTTTATGTTACTCTTTCAAGATTTATTATCCCAACAATCAAGCTGGTCTCACTGCTTGACACAAATCACTATTGAAACATGAAACTAATTTTCTCCTAAATCCAGAGTTTCACGTTAGCAGATTTTTAGCTTCTCTTTTTTCCATAGGTTATTCCTAACTATCAACTTTTTCCTTCTGTGTTCATAGAAAAATTGATTTTTAATAGAAAAAGTATTTTGGCTAGAATTAAAACCATGGCACTTTAAAATATTAGAAAAAAATTAAATACTTATCAACATTAATTTAATACCAAAATATTATGAGATTAGAGCAAATCATAACATTCATGAATCAATACCAAAATATTAAAATATTATGAGATTAAAGCAAATCATAACACTCATGAATCAAAATAGTTTTTGGATTTTTTTATTTATGGGGTTTGTAAAATGGATCGTCCACATTCTAAGATGAAATTTATTTATTTTTTAATTAATTCTTCAAGGTTCTTTTTTATTTTTTTATATAAAAATATTTGTTGTTAATTATTTATCATCTTTGAATTTTACTTTATTATGCAAATAAAATAAACTTTTGGGATCTGATAGAAAAATGAAAAACGGCTTCATTTGGCTAGAATTAAAGCCATGATACTTTAAGAAGCACTGATAAGCGTGTTAGCTAGGACTGGAAATATAGATCTCATTAAAAAATAATGGTCATCCGCCTGCTTTGTGTTGCCAAAATATTTTGGAAAATCTTGAAAGCACTGAAATCCTGCTTCCACGAATTTCATAAATATTGTTATTGTTTCCTAAAATCTGAAAACAAAAATAATCAACCAAACGTGTGTTTTATCATGGTTTGCTTCCAAAACATCAAATTTACAAAAAAAAAAAAACGAAAACAAAAACATTACCAAACAGGCTTAAATTCTTTATTAATTCTTCAATTTAATTTTTTGGTTTGCTTTTTTATAATTTAATGTGTTTAAAATTTAATGATGATTAATTTGAAGGAGTTAAGATTTTTAGCTTATGCGCAGATTTTAATTAAAGAGTTTTTCATATTCAACTTTTGGCCTTTATTTTCCAACGAAGATAGGAAAAAAAAAATTATGTTAACAAATTTACATTAACAATATTTAACGAGGATGAGGGTATTAGAATTTAAATAAAGAGTTTGATTAGAATGTATTTTAGGAGTAGGATATTTTATCTTAGATATTAAGAGTTTGAAGAAAACATAATTACATAATTAATTAATTTAAATGAAATAAAAATACATATTTGCCTTTTAAAGGAATACTAAAATTTTAAAATTAAAAAAGGGTATTTTAGATATTTCAGGTCAAGGTTTTTGAAGTTTAGACTTATCTATACTATATATAAAAGTACGAATAAGGGGAAACTTTATGTTTTCCGATTGTACCATTTTTTTTCAAATATATTTCTAAATTGCCATTATTAAATAATATTTTAATTATTTCATTATTAAAATAATAAAAATTTAGATTATCTTCATTAATTAGGATCCAACGTGGCCAATAGGAATGCTCCACATCATCTTTAGCATCTGAATTTTCGTCCAAAACATTCTCCAAGTCAGTTTAGGAGAAGATCAATTTTGTCCAAAAAATTCAAGGGCAAAATCGTCCACCGGAATGGCAGAATTAGGTCTCGAGGTAAACATAAAAGTTGTAGCTCTTGGAATCCACTTTCCAACGATACCTCATTTGCATTTTTCTGAGCTCTGTATCAAAAGTTATGAATTTTCTTCCAAAACTGTTCTTGTGAAGTCCTCCTTTAAATAGTATTTAACAATACTTACATCATGACTGAATCATTACTGCATCATACTTACTGATTGGACTTGAACTCCTTCTTTGGGATTCCATATTAACGAATTGGGCCTAAGAATATCAGATTTAGGTTTCAAGACATCTGGCTTGGTAATTTGGTTTCATGGACTCAAACGAGTCTAATGGGCCTACTGGGCCGAAATGAGACAAAATCAATAATTTCTCCAAATCTATTTTTATACTATATATAAAAGTACGAATAATGAGAAACTTTATGTTTTCCGATTGTACCTTTTTTTTCAAAAATATTTCTAAATTGATATTACTTTTAAAAAAAAAACAAATTGTCATTACTTAAAATTAGACTTTTATGTTTTATATATATTATTATATTATTATTGATCAACCCAATTTTTACTATATATATTATTATTCACTTATGATTTAATTTTAAGTTTAAATATTACTCAAACTATTTTATATATATTTCTAACTACTTATCCAAATTATTAACGATGATAATAAATATGTAGCAAAAAAAATGATGATGATGATAAATATATGATTGTTGCATTTGTAATTTTGGTATCATTTTTCTTAAACGTATGTCCATAAGATACAATGGCCATGAAAAGAGTTTGAATTTTTCTTTCTCCATTTTAAAATTTATGTTATCTTTGCAATTATAAAAAAAAAAAAACTACCGTCTAGGTATGGTATTGATAACTTCTTGTCGTGCTTTGGGAATTTCATTTTCCTTTATCACTCTTTTTAACTTATTTTCTTCATTATTTTCATTACTATGTTTGATGATTGCTTAAAATGATTTTTCAAAGGGAGTAATGTTGAATGAATGGAGTTCAAATTGATAATATGCTATGTGGAGGAATGCTGAATGGAGGAACTCTGTTTGATAACGTGCTTTATATACTACCGAGTGGAGGAGCTCAATTCGAATATGTATATGTATATACTATCAAAAAGAGGAATTCAATATGAATTATATATGTTTGTACGACTGAATGGACGAGCTCGATCTAGAAATGGAAGAGCTTAATATGAATGATTTATATAATAATAAATGGAGGAGCTCAACCTGATAATGATATATAATTTTATAGAGAAATTGTCGACATTTCATACTATAGTATCAAAAAAATTATAGGGAGATTAACAAAATCTCACAAAGAGGTTATAAAAAATAATAAGAAAGTTACAAAATTTCATAGGAAGATTTATTAAAATTTCATAGGAATGTTTATTAAAATTTCTTAGTTAGGTTATCAAAGTTTCATATTTCATAGGTAAATTATCAAAATTCCATAAAGTGGTTATCAAAATTTAATAAAGTAGTTATTAAAATTTCATAAAAATATTCAATCGAAACATGTTGAGCCACGTGCAACGCACGTGAAAGCTAAAACTAGTATAATATAAAGATATGCATTTTTTTTTTGAAAACATAGGTATGCAATTTTGTTTTTAATAAAAGATAAGCATTGTTCTGTCCTGTAACGTTTTAATTCAAAGAAATGAAAATTGATGGTATAAAAGGGTTTTTTTTTTTTTTATGAAACATAGGAAATTCTCATAGAACTATATCGAATTAGATAGAAGAAATAAGCGTCTCCACCCAAAATAATTCTTTTAATGTCATGTTATTAAGAATATAATAATAATGTATACCATAAAAAATAATACTATGATGTATAATTTGGCCTTGGAACTACTTAAAAAGAACAATTTGATTCATGTATTTTTTTATTTTACCATTAGATTTTTGGATAAATGACCAAATTAGATGAATTTGACCATATAATAGTATCATGTCAATGCCACATCAAGTGGTCAGTTCAAGTGGTTTGTCAAAAAAATAATAAAAGTAAGGTCTTAGCCTCGAGTCTTGTGAATGAAGAAAATCATTATTAGGAGAGTTTTATCCCATAATGAGCCACCGGCTCCAACAAAGTTAACTTGTAAGTATATATAAAAAAAAATCCTTTCACCGAATTAAATTGTTCAGAAAATTAAAGTTCAAAATATTATTTATAAATCATTGAAAAGTCAAATTGTTCCAAATAAAAATTGAGAATTACTTTATAATAAGTTCGAAAAATTAAATTGTTCCAAATAAAAGTTGATAAGTTATACCCATCATTTTAAGATAATTTGAGAGTTAAAGTGCATATTAAACATATATATGAGCAAGGAATTATCTCACTCCTGGCAAAAGAAAAAAGGAATTATTTGGATTATCTCTCTCAAGTAATCCATGGCTACAAAAATTCTTAATGTGAGATTGGAGTTGCTCCATATTTCATACTAATATTGGCCCATAGGCTTCCATGATCAAGTCTACATCTAGTCATCTAGATTGATGCAAGAAGATCTTTATAAAAGTGACAAGCCTATACCTTAATTAAAGCATACTTTCACGGCTTAACAAGATCAAAAAATAAAATGTGAACAGCCTACTCGCTTTAACAAGATAAGGCCACTAGGCTTCCATGATCAAGTCTACATCTAGTCATCTAGATTGATGCAAGAAGATCTTTATAAAAGTGACAAGCCTATACCTTAATTAAAGCATACTTTCACGGCTTAACAAGATCAAAAAATAAAATGTGAACAGCCTACTCGCTTTAACAAGATAAGGCCACTATTGTTGGACACCTTAGGATAAAAGGTTATAAATTATACTAAAACATTCCACTTGTAAAACTCAAGCTTAAAATTCGAGGATTTTCAAGATTAATGTTTTACCACGTGATAGCTTGCTCATTAGAATCATGACCATCATAATACAAAAAATTGGATTCAAAGAAAAAAAACAAATTCCTAATGACTTCCCTATTATCTCTCTATTCCTTCTAATTTCACTCTAACCATATCCGTACATCAAGTCAAAGACTTGGTAAATACATGAACAATATAATCCAAAAAATTTACAACATTTAAGGTAGCCTTTCTAGATACTTTCATCACTTACAGTACTAACACTAATCAGTTTTCTTTCAGGTCTTGTTCTTTGTAACTATCATGGCAGATAATGCTAACAACAACAATAATCCAGCAGCAGAAGCCGCTGTAGCAGTGGCCATTGTGGAAGAGAACAAACCTAAACAAGAAGCCGATCAAAAAGAGGAGAAAAAGATTAGGACAAGCAAAATTTTCAATGTCAAACACATTTCGGGCTTATTATCAGTGGTGTCCTTCCTCTTATCTCTTCCAATCCTTGCCTCAGTAATTTGGTTGCTATACATGAAAAGCTATGACTGCGAAGACCTTTTCAAATTGCCAAGCTTGCAAATTTGGATCAGTGTCGGTTTGATCTTCGTTTTCTTGATTTGCAATGCTTCTCTCTTCCTGCAAACTCGATTTCCCATGTTGGGTATTATTGTGATTATGGTGCCTTTGACGATGATGTTTGTCGTCGGCCTTGCACTCCTCGGAGCCAACAACATGGAAAGCCGAAGGATTCCTGCTACACCCTTGTGGTTCAAGACTAAGATTCGTGACAATGGCCTTTGGAGCAATGTTAAAAGTTGCATTTACGACACTAAGGTTTGTCAAGACTTGGCCATCACCTCAATGGAGCTCGAATCATTTGAGTTGAGCAACAAGAAGTTGTCAGCTATAGAGGTACATTATTAAACTAAAATTCGAAGATTATATATACTTTGACTTTTACTTGGTTATAAATTAAATATTTTTATATTTTGATTATGTAGGCTGGATGTTGCAGACCGCCGATTGTGTGTGAAATGAGATATGTGAATGCAACATTCTGGGAGAGGGATGAAAAACTTGTGAATGAATTTTCGTATAACAATACAGATTGTGATTCATGGAAGAATGAAAAGGACATATTATGCTACGACTGTCAAAGCTGTAGGGAGGGTTATCTCAAAACATTGAAAAAGAAATGGTTGAGACTTGGGGTGTTTTTAGTTGTCATGGCTGTGCTACTTATTATTTCTCATTTGTTCCTATTCATGGTGAGAATGTGGGAGTTGCATTTATCGTAAGGGTAAAGCTCAAAATGATTAGTTTTTCTCTCTTTTTTCATGTAATTTGTTTCCTCGTTTGATGGGCTAGGATTTTAGTTTTGCCAAATTTGTTCTAGTTGCTTGTTGCCTAGACTCCAATAATGAAAACATTTTTATGGTTGTAGCCATTGATTTCTTTGTCCCAAGCTAAGCTCCTTTTTTTTTCTTTGTTTTGCAAAACAAAGCAGAATTTGTCATAGTTAAAGCAGGGTGCTGATCTCTATATAAATTCTGGCTCCTAAGCATGTAATATAAATTTAGTGCTGATCTCTCTATATAAAATTTGGCTCTTTATAAGCATGTAATTTTCCTACTGATGCCAAAAAAAAAAAATGCAATTTACCTACATGGAGTTTAAGCTGAGTTAGGATGACACTGTTATAGATATATTATGAAGAAACTTATCTATAAGCTTCCTCTTTATCATTATAATCACATCTACAC
Source organism: Corchorus olitorius (assembly GCA_001974825.2). Taxonomy (NCBI): domain Eukaryota; kingdom Viridiplantae; phylum Streptophyta; class Magnoliopsida; order Malvales; family Malvaceae; genus Corchorus; species Corchorus olitorius. The sequence goes on from AWUE01016410.1 coordinate 45,225, forward strand.
CTTAATTGTCCCACTTGACATTGTTATTAAAATTAACTTCTGGAAAAGTTTATAACTCAATAATCCAATTTGTTTAGGTTCCTTGTTCTGACTATAGGATATCTGGGAATATATATTGCTTTTACAAGGAATAAAACTAGATAATTAAACAGTAGTGAAACAGATGGCCAAGAATATTAAACAGGGGATTTGGTTAATTGATTGAAATTGGAGAAATATTTCAGTGCAAGTGATAAACGGGGCAGAAACAAGGCACCAAAGGTTGAGAATAACTAGACTCAAAAAATAATACTATTACAACAATATCAATCCGCTTGAAAGTGGTTCAAATGCATTCTAAAGGCATACTTACATAGTTTCAATTGAAATCTGCATATTGTAACTGGTGACATTGATCTGTGGTGCATTGCAAATGCACACAATTGTCTAATCACTAATGGTGTGAAGCTAACACTCTATAGCTTTGACAATAATTTAATCAACTTCCAGTGTCCTATCAGATCTGCTATACCAGGCCACGGCAATGTTAGATTATGCACAGCTCACTTGGTAGCTTCTCCTTATTTACCTCTGTGCAAGTGATGGATCATATGGTGCTCCCCAGACTGGGGCAGGAATAGCTTGGCTAGCAGCTGGAATATTGGCACTACTGCCATATTGGAGCATGCCCTCTGTTGGTCCAAGACCCATCTGCATTACAGGCTGACCGTAGCCATCAAAATAGGCGCTGCCACCATGAAAATGTTGTACATATGAAGGATCATGATTCATGTAGCCACCAGCATGTGGTACCGGACCTATTGATGCTGTATAACACAGCATTGATGCAAGTGTTGTTAGCAAACAGAAGCGCGATGGGCAAAATGAAAAGCAACAAGAATGCCAACTAATATAACCACCACCTCTACAGGAAAGAAAAGTTACCATGCACTCTCTTCTCAGCACTCAAGACATCGGCATGTAACCTTTCCACTTCTCTTGCCATCCCTATTAAATTCTTCTCCATAGCTTGCATCTGCTCAACTTGCTCTATATTTGAATCTTTTTCATATTGAAATGTAGCACTACAAATTGAAGAGATCAAAACAATGATAAGAGCCAAATTCTCAGCAACTTTAGAAACACAAAGTTGTGAAAGAAACAGTGAGATCTTGTGGTGAGCGATATATATGTTTCTTGTGGTGAGCGATATATATGTTTTACTACCTTTTGAAATTTGTAAAATGCTGCATGACATGATACTTAATCTCTAGGCTCATAAAATTAACTTTTAAAGGGATCGATATGTAAAGTAGGTGCCATCACAGGGAGAGAAAAATGTCTATGGGATGGACTGAAGTTCATTAAAACCCTCTCCTTCCAGCCATATGCTTTACCCAAAACTGCATGTCACATTAGAGCAGGCACATAGGGCAATAGTAACAAACTGCATATTCACCAACAAGTCAACTTTATTAACAGTTGCCAGGCAATTTAACATTCAGATGAACAAGAGAGCAAATACCAAAGATTTACAAGAAATGAGGTCCTAATATTTTAATTAGTTAGAATTACCTAATGTAGCACTTAGTCCTGTGGTATTTTTTATCATTGACAGGACCCTCTCATTGACAATAAAGCAGCTATTGCACAACAAATTTTAACTTTAGATACTTATTTAAGGGTGTTGCCAAAAAGATACTTATTTAAGGGTTCCAGGACACCAAGCAACAACTTTTTTTAACTCACCGCAATCTATGGTGCTCTTTCTTCAAACCTTCAAGTTCAGCAAGCAACTCTGGCAGACCCTTAACATCAGCACGAGTTTTCTGTAATTCCTGAGAGGCCTGTTGAAGTTGGGCCATTAACTCTTGTCTGACTTTAACCAAGTTTTGTGCCTCAATGTGTGCCTGTTGCAATTCCTTTTTAACACTATCACCAACCCGAATATCTGCTTCCATTTTCGCAATCTTTTCCAGCAGAACCCTGATCTGAATATCACTCTCAGTCTGGATGCTTTTGATGTGTTCCTTGACTTTCTGTGCATCCTGTCGGGTAGCAACAAGGTCCTCCCTCAAGGCAATATGACTAGATGCCAATCTTTGATTGTCCCCAGCAAGTCGCTCAATTTCAGCAGCCTGAGAAGCAATCTTTCTTTCTAAAAGCTCAGAAGAACGAAGTGACTCCAGAGCCCCATGGGCTACAGGAGGACCTGCAGCAGCAAGTGAACCATGTCGTACTAGACCTGGAGCCTGGATGGAGCGTCCCTCATACACTGATCGGTTTTGTCTAGACATCAGGATGATACTCCACTCAGACTATGTCACACTTAATGATAATCTGGAGATTAAAGGAAAGAAAATCGAGAGAATCAGTCACAGGCAAGATCATGTATGTAATAATGGATAGAAATTATAGCATACCCTGGTAAACCAAATTCCACTTAACTAGAAACAAAATTTAGAAATGCTGAGCAACTCCCCTCCCATTGGCAACAATCATCCTCATCCCCCCCCCCCCCCCCCCCCCAAAGAAAAGGGGGGAGAGAGAGAGAGACAAAAGGGGGAATCAGAAGACTTGATACAGATTGCAAAAGAAAATCCCCTCTAAACTTGAGCTTCATTTTTATACCCAATGAAAAGTAACACCAAATTAAATTGTATGATGCACATTGGAGAATCCTTCGACTTATTAGATTATACCTCAATAATATATCTCACAACAGCAACATAAGTGAAGCTTTATTTATCAAATTATACCAATTACCAAAATGTCATTTTCACTATCATGGCAAGGGAAACTGATCCTTTCAATTAGCAATATATTGACATTATAAACACATATAAAATCCACTACTGGAAATCTTGAGTTTTACAATATAATTACCATAAATCATCTCAAGAGAAACAAACTAAGGTTTTTCTTGTTAACATGATTCCCCTAATCACTATAGTCTTCCAAACAACAGCCTTATCTCTAATCTTATGTAGATGTAGTGGGCAAATATTCAGGTAAAATGAAAAAACTAAACTTAATTTTAACAATACATGGTAAAGGGAAACCATATTTTGATCCCAATGGTACATGTTCAATACTTACATAATAATTTACTATCCTACACTGGCCAAAAGAAAAAAATTTACTCTTCCTAAGCAGGCTTGTAACTGGATAAGGATTATATGGCCGAGCTGTTATACTTTTAACTCTCTCCAATTCATTTTCTCAAGGTTTCATCTTTGATATAGCACTTGAACTGCAGATTCTATAAACTTCCTATCTTTAAATAAAAAGGGGGTTTAATTGCTCAAATTTCTTGATCAATTCTTTCAATTTGCATAAGTTAACCGGTTTCAATACAAAAGTAAACTAAGCTTATCATACCAAGAACACCCCCTCGATTGAATAATGAAAAATTTTAAAGAGCAAATTACCTTTTGGCTGCAGGGCTTTGGTAAACGGATGATGGAACTTTTGGGTTTCAGAAAATGCGTCGATCACCTTCAAATTCCAGAGAAACCCAAACTTCACCCATCAATTCTCCATGAATCACACTTTGGGATTCTCTAACAATTGTATTCCTTCAACCTTGTTCTTTTATATTAAGTTTTTTAGAGAGGCTGAAAGTGAAACAAAATTGAAGGAATCGGGGGCAGAAAAAAAAAAAAGCAAAGCAAAGGGGAGTTTATAATGAAGTCAAGTGGCAGCAGCGGCAGCGGAGGCAAATCCAAGTGGGGAAAAGAAGGGCATAATTTGTTGTTTGACAAAAGTTTTCCTTTGGCCCCTTTGAGGTTGAAACAGATATGGACAGGTTGCGGGGAATTTTGGAGGAAGAAGTTGTGGACTGTTTGATTATCTTTACGATATTCCCTTCTCAAAGCATTCACTAATTTTTTTTTGGCCAGGAGCATTCACTAATTAAAGAGGCCTCTTTTCTTGCTGTATTTTTTCTTTTCTTTTTTTGGTGATCCTCTTTCCTAGCTGCATGTATGTTATGTTTTCTTTGTTCTTTCTTTTTTTGGTGAAATATGTTAAGTTTTTTTTGGTGAAGACAGAAATATGTTATGTTTTCTTTTCTTCAATTAAAGAAACAAGTTGAAGGCTTGAGATGTAATTTTGTTAAATTATTTATTTTCTTAATAATAAGTAAGTGTAAGTAGTAAGTACTGGTAAAAAAACCAAAGAAAAAAACTAATAAGTGTGCATGACACCATCAATGAATAAAAAACCGTTTCGGTGGTTATACCGATGAGTCTTCCGATTCACGGTTTGATAGGTTTAACCGGTTCAACCGCCGGATCAATCCGGAAAAGGGAATTTAAGTATAAAATATATTTTACACAATGATAAATACTGAAGTTGTGAGTTAATAACATATCCTCCACTTTGGTACTAGTGGTTGTGGTGTACTTTTCTTTTCTATTATCTCTAGGTTCGATTCCCAGACTAACAACCATTTAATAATACAAGACACAGGGCACTCGTGATACAAGACACAGGGCACTCACTACCGTGAGTAGTTTTTGACAGTTTATTTTTTAAAATAGGTAGTTTTTTTAAAATGATATAAATAAAATTTAATTACTTATATTTATCCTGTAATGGGTAGTTTTTATTTTGTTTTGAATTTTTTAAAACTGAGTTTGTGTCCGAGTCAACTCGTGACACAAACTCAGGACTTGCCTTTATAATTAGTATAGATAATAATTAGTTAATATTTAATAATCTTTATAAGATATATAAGAAACGTGGGCCGGTCTTCCAAAAAAAGAAACGTGCTCCTTCTTCTTCTCCTCTTCTGTTGTTCCTGCAACTTTCATCGTCTTCTTTTCCCATGGTTTTTAAAACCGGGCCGGCACTAGAACCGGTGATGGTTCCGGTCGACGGTTTGACCGGTCCGGTTTGATAAGTACATTTTACGAAAATTGTTGGCATTTTACCTTTTAAATATTATATAAGGTATATACATATCATATAAAAGCATTTGGTGCGGTGGCATAAGTGTGTTTTTTGTTACCCACAAGGTTGTGGGTTCAAAACTCACCATCTTCAAAAAATTTTCCAAATTTTCTTAACTATCAAACCGGTTTTATCCAGTCAAAACCCGGTTAGACCGCTGGTCCAACCGGTTTTTGCCCTGTTGTTGACCATGTTGACTACCCGCGGTTCCCACCCCTTTAAGGACTGGACATGCCAGCGGTTCCCGGTTAAACCGATCCGGTCCGATTTTGAAAACAATGTCTTTTCCTCTTTTTTTTTCATCTTTTCTTTTCCTTTTTTTTTTCATTCAACCGAATATCAAAAATTTCTTAAAATTTTTTTTGCAGCCTTCTTTTTCTATCTTCTTTCAAAACCCTAAACTATATTTTGTTAAAACTTCTCCTTATTTCAAAAAGTTATTAAACTTGATTTACATGTTTATTTTGGATTTTCAAAATAGTTCTCCTATTTGCTTATTTGGTCTACGAAATTTTCAAAATCATAATTTTTTTAAATGATTTTTCTTTCTTCCTTTTTCTTTTAAAGAGTTGATTCAAATTTAAAATTTATTTGGAATTGGGATTTTAATCTTTGATATTAAAACATAAAAAAATAATCCAAATATTAGGTGAATATTTTGTTTATCCGGATTAATCGGTCCAACCGGTTTAACGGTTTCCGAATCAAAACGGTTTTTAAACGGTTTAATGTAAGAACGATTTTCATAGTGTTTCTGTACCGGATCTATGATCGGTTCCCGGTTCAACCGATTGAACCGGCCGATCCGATACGGTTTTTTATTCATTGGACACCATGACTATTGACTAATAACTAAACAAGGTTCAACATAAAATAAAATTTGCTTACTGAACAAAATGACTCTCATCTATATCTATACTATATATAAAAGTACGAGTTGTGTAAAACTTTTGAATAACGCATTATACCCTTATTTTTCGAATTTATTTGCCCATTATACCCTTATTTTTCGAATATATTCCTTAAATGCCATTGTTTAAACTGTTATAATTTTACTCAACTAAAAACTTTATTTTTATTTAATTAATTCTAATATCCTTACAACTATTTAATTTTTACCATTTTACTATTTTAATTAAAAAACTTTTATATATTAGAATTTTTTAAATATACTTTTATAGTTTTATTCAATTAAAAACTCTATTTTTTATTTAATTAAATCTAATATCCTTATACCTATTTTATTTTTACCATTTTACTAATTTAATTAAAAAACTTAGATATATTGAATTTTTAAAAATATTCCTTAAATGAAATTGTTTAAATTTTACAGTTTTTTTTAGAAATAAACTTTTACAGTTATTCTACTAAAAACTCTATTTTTATTTAATTAAATTCAATATTTTTATAAATATTTTATTTTTACCATTTTAATTTTAAAAAATTGGAGACTTTTTGGTAGGTTTGGAGTTTGGGCCCATTTCAATTATAATATAAACTAATAAAAGTATTATTATCAAGTTTAAAAGTTAAAAGAAGGTACCTAATCATTAATTATTCATATTTTTTAAAACTAATTAAGTTAAAAATTTATTTAAAATTTAATTATTGTGATTGATTTTTTTTATTTTTGAAGTGTACGTATTGGTAGTTTAATGTATTGGAGTGTATAACAAGAATTTAAAGTTTTTAAAAATAATAAGAAGAGTAACATATAATTATTTCCTTTGACTTATAAAGTTGTAGGAGTCAAAAAAAAAAAAAGTCAATCCGGCGGGTTGGACGGGTTTCAGGTTCGGGTCATCTGGGTCTAGGTCAAATAAGTCAGGTAATTTTCTCGGGTAATTCGGGTTCCGGCTCATCTGGGTTCAGGTCATTCGGGTCTCGGGTCTGCTGGGTTTAGGGTCAGGCGAGTTCGGGTTTTGACCTCAGGTCACTCAGGTTCTTGATCATTCGCATTTTGGGTTTTTCTGGTCTAGGACTCGGATCAATTGGGTCAGCCTTGAATTTTTTAATGTTTAATTCTTAACTTTATTTAATATCTTTATTATTCAATTTATTTTACAGTCCACTATCGGTAAGATTAGCAAACTGCATATACGAGTTAAGAATTTGAGATATATCACCCTTCCATTACGAAAATTAGTCACATAACCGCACGTGACTAATGTCTATTAACTGTTGTTTGCGGATAATAGACCTATCACGTACAGAAACAAGTAAGACCCATATTGGCGGAAGAACTCAAACTCTAACTTAACAGATTTATCTTCATCTCTTTTAGCTTTATTATTAATTGAAGTATATCTCTTAGATATTATACCCTTGTAACCTATCTTGATCTGATTACTTTGTAACTGCTTTAACTTTAGCCTTTAGCCTTGTACCTATAAATTCATACTTCAATACAATACGAATCAAGTCCTTTTTTTCCAGAATTAATCTCTTCTCTCAAACCTCTTTATGGTATCAGAGCCAAAACTCTCCAACTGAGATTCTTTTTCCGGCAACCTCATCTCTTTTCTCTAAGAAAATGTCCTCATCTTAATCTTCTACTCCTACTGTACAAACACTCAGACCATTCAACAAAACAATGGTCTTCCAGCCTTAATCACCATTAATGCCGCTGCTCAACTCCCCATCAAGCTCACCTCTCAGAACTTTCCATCATGGAGAGCTCAGTTCAAATCACTCCTTACAGGCCATCGACTTACTGGTTTATCGATGGCTCGAATCCATGTCCTCCATTTCACATTCCTTCTACAAACATATGTTGCTATCCAAGTCGTGAATCAAGCTTATGAACACTGGATTCAACAGGACCAACTATTGCTCCATGGCATCATTGCCTCCGCTACAGAGACAGTAGTCCTTTTTTGGCCTCGTGCACATCCTCTAAGGCTGCCTGGGAGAAAATCACAACCATGAATGCGAATAGATCTCGCTCCCGTATGATGCAGCTGCAAGAGAAATTACTTCAACCAAGGGGATCCAAAAATGTCCAAGATTACTTTCAATCAATCAGACACACTGCAGACGAGTTGGCATTAATCAACTCTCCCATTCATGATGATGAATTGGTGATCCACATCCTTAATGAAATAGGTGCAGAATTCAAGGAGATCTCAGCTGGAATTAGAGCTCGAGAAAATCCTATCTCCTTTGAAGAACTATTAGATAAAATGACAGAATATGAGAGCTTCCTGCAAAGGCAAAATTTAATTGACATTGTCATGCATACAACCAATGTGGCTCAAAAAACATTCGGCTTTGAAAAATCCAGGCAATGTCTCAAATCTTTTTCTTCAAATCGCCCTAATGGCTTCAATGATAACAATGTGAACAGGAGAACTGGTCAAGGGAAATCTGTTTGCCAATATTGTGATCGACAAGGTCATACTGCCAAGACATGTTATAGAATCAAGCCGAAACAAAGCAACACCAACACTTCAGCTCATTCGGCAATTGCAAAACAAAAGGTCAATGCAGACTGGCTGCTTGACACGGGTGCTTCACACCATGTGACTCCAGATGCTAGAAATTTTGAGGCAATGGAGAAATATGTTGGGACAGACGAGCTTGCAATTGGAGATGGAAGTGGCCCGCCAATAACAAATACTGAAACTTTTCATTTGAACAATGTCTTACATTATCTTTTGAAGGATCTTTTTTCGAGGGAGGCAATTGCACGAGGCCAGAGTAAGGAGGGGATCTATGAACTGCAGTCTGCTGAACCAATAATAAAAAAGCCAACTCTTGCACTTGTAGGAGTCAAAGCTTCTTCAACAACATGGCATCAAAGATTAGGCCATCCCAGCTCTAAGACTTTAGAATTTTTGCTTAAGCAACTTTCTTTACCTTGCACCAATAAATTGTCAAAAAGTTTGTGTAACTCGTGCTCATGCAATTAAATTCACAAATAATCATTCTTTACTTCTTCAATTACTTCATCTCGTCCTCTAGAAGTTATATATACAGATGTGTGGGGTCCAAGTAGAGCGATCTCAGTGAATGGTTTTAAGTACTATGTTTCCTTTGTGGATCATTTCACTAAATATACTTGGTTGTTTCCTCTTAAACAGAAATCCAAGGTTTTTACTGCTTTCACCAAGTTCAAATTGATAGTTGAGAAGTACTTCAAACTTGAGATTCTCAGTGTCTGTTCTGATTGCGGGGGAGAGTTTGAAAAACTCAAACCTTTGTTTGAATCTGTTGGCATTCAACATCTTCAATCACCTCCCTATACTCCAAAACATAATGCCACGGTAGAAAGGAGACATAGAAGTATAGTGGAGACAGGTTTGACACTTTTACACCAAGCATCTTTACCACTAAAATTCTGGTCATATGCTTTCATGTGTGCTGTTTACCTCTTGAATAGATTGCCTACCTCAATCCTAGGAAACAAAACCCCATTTGAAATGTTGTTTAAGCAAACTCCCAATTACACCAAATTAAAGACATTTGGATGTCTCTGTTACCCTTGGCTAAGGCCTTACAATTCACACAAGTTGGAACCAAGATCTAAACCATGTATCTTTCTCGGGTATTCAAAGAATCAAAGCGCATATCTTTGCTTTGAACCTGTCTCACATAGAGTCTACACATCTAGGCATGTCTTATTTGACGAGGGTCAATTTCCATCTAGTAAATCAAAAACAATTATGCCTCTGTTGGTTGATAATCTGTCTCCACTTGCATCACTCTCTGATATTTCAGTTGTCTCACAAATACCAGCTTCTCCAAGCAATGATAGTTCAGCATTGGATCCCCCTCCTTCAAACTCTGCAGTGCAAGCCGAACCTGAAAATAGTAACTCACAGGTAAGCCTTTCTTCATCCCAATTGCCTTGCAACATGTTGCCACTAATATGCCTTTACAGAAAACCCATCCGATGGTAACCAGGTCACAAAATAATATATTTAAGCCAAAGAAGCTATTTGCAGCAACCAAATACCCTTTGCCATTTGAAATTGAAGCAACAAGTGCAACTTTAGCAGTAAAATCTCCTGAGTGGAAGGCAACAATGATGGAAGAATTAAAGGCTCTGGAACAGAATGAAACATGGCAGTTAGTTCCAACTCCATCAAATAGAACAGTGGTGAAATGCAAGTTGGTTTTTAAGATAAAAAGAAATCCAGATGGCTCAATTTCGGGATACAAAGCTCGTCTCGTAGCAAAAGGATTCACACAGAGGCCAGGGCCTGATTTTAACAAGACGTTCACTCCCGTTGTCAAACCAGTCACAGTGAGGTCAGTACTTTGCTTAGCCATTTCAAATAATTGGCCTTTACATCAATTTGATGTAAATAACGTATTTCTGCAAGGAAAACTTAAGGAGGAAGTGTATAAGACACAACCACCACTGTTTCATGACAAGAAAAACCTAAGACATGTATGTAAGTTACAAAAAGCCATCTATGGCTTGAGGCAGGCTCCTAGAGCGTGGTACTCAGCTCTTAGTAGTTTTCTTTTGCAATATGGATTCAAGAATTCCAGAGCTGATCATTCTCTCTTCATTTATGTAAAAGATGGTGTGACTGCCTTGATGTTGGTCTACGTTGATGATATAATTTTGACTGGTAACAATGTTGGCTTTTTCAAACTGTTTGTGACAGATTTGGCCTCAAAATTTTCATTTAAAGATCTTGGCAGATTTAATTATTTTCTAGGCGTTGAGGTGGTACAAAGACCTGAAGGCTTATTTTTGTCTCAACACAAGTATATAGCTGATATACTCGAGAAAACTGACATGGCCGGCGCTAAAGCCTCAAACTCACCAATGTCAACTTCGAAGCCTCTCAAGCTCAATAATTGAAGCTCTACTGCAGATGCCGACACATAGGAAAATCATTGGTTCTCTTCAATATCTTAGTCTCACAAGGCCAGATGTGTCTTTTGCAGTTAACAAATTGTCACAGTTTATGCATAAGCCGACTTACCAAACACTTTGCAGTTTTAAAAAGAGTACTTCACTACTTGAAAGGCACCATACTGCATGGAATAAACATCAATAAGGAACACAGCCTCAACTTGATAGTTTACACAGATTCCGATTAGGCAGGGGACCTTGATGACAGGCGATCTACTTCTGCCTTTGTTATCAAACTTGGTTCCACTCCAATTGCATGGAGCTCAAAGAAGCAGTCAACAATAGCACGATCTTCCACCGAGGTAGAATATCGAGCTATGCTTCTGCTGTATCTGAGGTAGTGTGGATTCAATCGTTGTTATCTGAGTTACCTCTGCAAGTTTCAACTTCACCTCCCCTAATTCTATGTGACAACTTGAGTGCCACATATGCATGTGCAAACCCAGTTTTTCATTCACGAATGAAGCATTTGGCGTTGAACTATCTTTTTGTCCAAGAAAAACTTAGCAGTGGTCAATTGAAAGTAGCTCACATTCCCTCCGGTGCTCAACTTGCTGGTGCACTCACAAAGGTACTCTATCAGCAACGGTTTCAACTTCTTATCACCAAGATTGGAGTCTCTAACGGATCCTTCATCTTGCGGGGGAGTATTGGCGGAAGAACACAAACTCTAACTTAACAAATTTATCTTCATCTTTTTTAGTTTTATTATTAATTGATGTATATCTCTTAGATATTATACTCTTGTAACCTATCCTGATCTGATTACTTTGTAACTGCTTTAACCTTAGCCTTTAGCCTTGTACCTCTAAATTCATACTTCAATACAATACGACTCAAGTCCTTTTTCCAGAATTAATCTCTTCTTTCAAACCTCTTTAACCCACATGCGAGTAGAATACTACCTAATTCATTAAAAAGTCATTTTAATTTCCTTGTATGTAGGTCTCACTCGTTAATCTATGTAGCTAGTCACGTGACATGTCCATCAATGAAAAACAGATGTTAACTTCTGTTGACGGGAGGTCTGACATTTCTCGCCTCAAATTCTAAAAGTACTTCAAGGGCATTTTGTCACAAAATTAGAATTTAGCAGGTAAAATGTCCTCATTTCAAGAGTTTAAGAACAAAAGGGTTGATAAGCCAATTTAAAAAGTTGATGGCTAAAATAAAGCTATTAAAATGTCAAGGACTAAAGTAGAGCTATAATAAAATGCTTGGGATCTTATGTGGAATTGAGACCTTTTATACAAGGCTTAATGTCCATTTTGGCACTTGACTATTCAAAAAGTGTCAATTTACTAGTGATTATAGACTACTGTGCACAATGTTTATAAGTCATACTCCCTATGTCCCATTATATAAGTCCCTTTTAACTATATCATCAAGATTAAGAAAATTAGTTATGACACAAAATTTTATGTACTTTTACCTTTATCTTCTATTTTTACCCTTGTTCTTTTTCCACACTAATTCTCTCTCCTCCTACTCATCCTCTTAACAACCAAGGATAGTTTTGGAAATAGCTAAAAAATATGCATTGGAATTGATAAAGGGACTTATAAATTGGGACAAATAAAGCTTCTAGAAGGGGACTTATATTATGGGACAGAGGGAGTATATAGTAGCTATATTTCCTATAGTAGCTAGTGATCACTACAAGAAAATGAAATTCCAAAATCGGTTGTTGCCACGGATTTTCCCGTGGCAAACGAGATTGCCACGGGTTTTGCCACGGTAAATGGGGTGTCGCCAAACCAGCTGTGGTAAAATTGATCTGTGGCAAAACAAATAGATCTGTGGCAAATCATTAGCCACGGGCCACGACCCGTTTAAAACCCCGAGTGTATATTGATGCTGAAACACGACCTTTCAGACAATTTGACACGGGATTTGCAACGACATTTCTCAAAGATAGTCATGCCAAAACCCGTGGGAAATTTTGCCACGGTTGTAGTCACAACTTCAGCATTAAAAGTTTAAGCATATTTTCGTGGCAAAGGACATGCCAAAATTGCCACGGGTTTAGACACAACATCCTGATTGAAAAAAAATAAATAAATAAATTAATCATAGTCTGTTGCAAAGGTTGAGGCAAACTGTGCTACGAGATTAGGCACAATAACATAATTAAATAAATCCAGAAAATTTTGTGGCAAAAGTCATGCCAAAATTTTCAAAGATATTTATCTTAAAATGTTTAAGATGAACATTTAATTCATAAGAAAATATAATAATAATTAACCTCCAATATTATAATTAAAATATACAAATATTTTGTTAGTTTATAATATTTATCACCATAAACAAAAGGACCGGGGGCGTCAGTATAATTAACCTCCCTGTCAACAAAAGTATAACATCGGTATGAGGCTTAAAAGGAACAATATCAGCCATGGAGGCCGCATTTAAGGAGTTCATCATTCTAGGATAAATGACTCCTACAGAGTCAGCTAAAATAAGCAGAGTTAATACAATCCTAACCTATATTGTTCTCCTGATCATGTGCCTCTAAATCTTCATCCTGAATATTGTCGTCCTTGTTAGGAGAATTCTCAACTGGGTCGGGCTGTTGGGGTTGCTGACGGGCCGTACCAGAGGACTCAGACACCTGCTCGAGTATCCTAGGCGGTCGAAAGTGTATGTTCTGTTGGGCAAGTGCAGCACACATTGTTTGCAGATATTCCTGCAGCTTGTTAAGCTTCTGATCAGATTTTATTTGCTTAGCCTTGGTCGCCTCATTGTCCTGACTAAGTGATTTAATAGTTTCCCGCAACTGTTGGTTCTCCTGTGTCAAAGATGAACAGGGGTCGACTACGTCACAACGCTCTGCATGTGCAATGTTCCCCAAGCCTAAGTGACGACCCTTAGTACCTCCAGCAGCCTCATCGAATATAGCATCTTCATCAATAGCTCGTAGGGCTTCTTGATCACCACCGGCAACGGTTGTAGCTCTTTCAAGAGCGGCTCGAAATTTTTGCTGTAAAAAAAGAGCACCACTTAGCCAAAAAAAAAGTGTTCAAATATAACAACAATAAACAACTACTGCCCATAAAAAGTATTTCACTCAAAGACAGAACATAAGTTCAAATATATAACACTAAACAAAAAAATTTCACTCAAAATCAACTCAACCAAACTCAAGAAACAAAGGACGAAGCCAAACACATTCTTATAGCCAAAAGAACCAAATCACCTAAAGATTCAAGGAAATGTGAAAGACATTTAGAAGAACATAAGTTCATATATGATATATATCAAAAACACTGACAACCATTACATCAAATCCACCAAACAAGAATATGTTATATACTAGTATCTTACATCTACCAAATCCACCAAACAAGATAATCTAAGGTATTAAACTAGGCTCACCATAGTGATGGTTGTTCGACCCGGAGGGTACGACCCATCTTTTCTTCAATGTGTTCGTTCGTAAATCTTTACCCTTGTTGGCTTTCAACGCTTTTCGATAGCCTGCATATAAATAATACAAAGTCAGATTTCATAGTATAAGATACGGAACTGCCTACGGTGGCCAGCCTGCCAAAAACACCCCTCACTTCCTTTTAACCACCTCATATGCTTTACCTTAAAGGTTTCAAACATCTCTTTTCTCACATCTCGGGGAATGAAGCTCCATCCTGGCCATGCCCCACGGTAGTATCCCTCGATTGTTCCTGTCAAAATCCTCCGAAAATGGAAATCCTAATTGCGAGAGAACCAAACATTTATTTAATAGTTGTTTACAATTAATACATATATTCAACACATAATAAGAAATAGGGAATTTCTAAAGTACATACCCATATAGCATATTATCGTTAAGCTCGAGGGGAGGCACCTCCGAATCTTCTCTACGTGGTAAAGGCTCCATAGGTGGTCCACGGAGGTCGGGGTATGGCGGAAGTTTCACCGACTGTTGTTGTTGGTCATGCTGGACGTTTGGCGCGTCTTCTTCAGCCTCTAAGTCATGATCTAACCCATCACGATCAACTCCCTCCTCATCCATCTCATCCATTTCATCCTCCTCTTGTTCCTCCTCCTCGTCATTGTCTTCTGGAGGAGGATGTACATTAGCTAGAGGAGATGAGTCTGTTTGCTTAGGTGGTGGTTGAAGTCGAAAAACTAATCGAGATGGGGGTTCAGGCTGCTGCTGAGATGTACTACCACTGTTAGTGGCAGTGTCTCTAGTTGTGACCGCACCATTTGTTGCTGGTAATTATGAAGATGATGAGTTAACATTGTCTTCTGGAGGAGATGTCTCAGTTCGCCTAGACGGTGGTTGAAGTCGAAAAACTTCGCGAGATGGGGGTTCAGGCTACTGCTAAGACAAACTACCACTGGCAGTGGCAGTGCCTCTAGTTGTGACCGCACTATTCATTGTTGGAGGCATACGGAGCTTCTTCTTCGGGGCTGATGAAGGTGGTGGTTGTGGGTTAACTTTACGTTTTCCCTTTTCCTTATCTTTTTTAGGGTCTGTTTTGCTCCCATCGCCTTGTTTGCTCTTTGCCATCTATGAAATAAAAATGAATTCAAGTTAGTAATAAGAATGCTCTTTGCCCATCTTTGCTCTGTGCCATCTATGCATTAGTTTTATAATTATCATGAGAACTTAGGCTTGTAATTAATTTCTAACAAAAGCCTTTAAAATTAATAATAATAATGTAAAAAAATTATGAGAGACAAAGAAGAATAACCTTATATATAGTTCAGTCTCTCTATAAGAGCACAAATCTAGCTTGGAGATTCAAAGAAAGTAACACCTGCAAATTCAGAAAACAAGCACCTTAAATAATCAGATAATTTGTTAAGTAACTTAGTTAACTCAACCAGTCATCTTCAACTCTTTCATATCCACACATCTACACATATTTGATGCGTAACCATCAGGAAACTTCAAGACGGACAACCGGTCACATATCACTCGCTTTTGTTCCTTGGTCAAAGTGTAAATCGCATTTGGTTTTCGACCAACAATGTCATCCTTAACCGCAATATCATCTTGATAACAAAGAACTTTGAGATCATTTCTTGCATTAACAGTGTCCATATTGTTCCCTGGCACATCCAAAACTGTCCCAAGCACATGATCAAACACATTCTTTTCTATGTGCATGACATCAAGATTATGTCGGATCAAGTTAGTTTTCCAATATGGTAGGTCCCAAAATATGATTTTTTTCGTCCATTTATGATCAATACAGTAACCATCAGGATTATTGAGAGGGTCTTCATAGGCCATAGGAAAAAATTGAACCCGATCATAAGTTTCTTCGCCAGACAACCTTGGTGGCAGTGGACTTTTCACTACACGATCCCAGGTGAAAGAATTCTTATCCCTTCTATAACGATGCTTTCTTGGTAAGAAAGCTCGATGGCAATCAAAGTAACTAGCCTTCCTACTGTAAGGTAGGACAGAGGCTTTTGATTCTTCCATGCATATCGGGCATCCCAAAACACCAGCAGTGCTCCAACCAGACAACATGCCATAAGCAGGAAAATCATTAATTGTCCATATCAAAGCAGCCCACATGTTAAAACTACTTGATGATACACAATCAAAAGTGTCAGCACCATAAACCCACAAATGGTTTAACTCCTCAATCAAAGGCTGAAGATAAACATCTATGTTCTTCTTAGGATTCGTAGGACCGGGACATATCAAAGACAAAAACATATAAGGACTCTTCATGCACATACTCGGTGGAAGATTATAAGGAGTCACTATGACCGGACAACATGAATAAGTCTTACCGAACTGCCCATGGGGCGCAAAACCATCTGCACATAGACCAAGCCTGATGTTACGAGGATCGGATGCAAAGTCTGGATAAGTCCTATCGAAATGGTTCCTAGCTTCACCATCGGATGGGTGAGACATCAATCCCATAGTTGTCTCGTGAGTATGATGCCAAGTCATATGCTTCGTTGTTACTTTCGAGGCATACAACCTTTGCAATCTGGGAGTAAGTGGCAAGTATCAAAGAACTTATTGCGGTATTCTTTTTCGCTTCGGATTGTCTAGCCTACCTCTACCCTCTTTGGGCATGCATCGATTTTGACAACAGGTAACCCTAAATTACGTTCTAACTTTTTGTGATGGTAAAAGTCTTGAGGCAAGGTGTTATCAACTGGCACCATATTCCTAATGGCATCACACATGTCATTGTATGTAGTCTCAGACATATTTGAATCCGACTTGATTATCAAAAGCCTTGAAACAGCAGATAATTGGGTTTCCCTGGAACGGGTTTCCCTGTCACATCCAATCCACAAAAGCTGGTCGGATGCTGCAATCATATCAAAGAAACTTTGATCCAAATTTGTAGAACCCCCACCTTCATTACTCAGGACACCAGGTTCGTCAATGTTGCTAGGGCTGCTTCTTTTTCAGGATGAGAAACAAAGTTTGGACGAACTGAATCATATATCATCTGTTGATCCCACCTCATATGCTTATAATCACCCCAATGAGCCATCTGCTCAGGAACCGACTCTGCTAATTCTGGGTCAACGACGAATCCTTGTCGCTCATGAAGGGGCCATGCCTCTTCACCGTGAGCCGTCCAATTCCAATATTTCCCCATGAACCCTTTACGACACAAATGCTCTAACACATCTTCTGAATCGAGGAATAATCTATTTTCACATTTATAGCATGGACACCGTATTTTATCCCCACTCATATATTGAGGTTGACGTGTAGCAAATTCAACAAATTCCACAACTCCATCAAGAAACTCTTGCCTAATGCCTCCACACCTAGGATAATTCCTATTATACATCCACCTCCTATTTTCCATTATAACTGCAACAAACAATAGATTCATTAAAACTTTTCCTCTACATGTTCGACTTGCAATATAGGATCATACAAAACCAATTTCCATCTAAAATGCGCAAATAATCTTTTCAATTTGGTCCTTAAATTTTTCAATTTTTCAATTTCATATGTAAAGTTATAGATCTATGCATTTTAGTCCCTTATTCATATCACCTACACAAAACCAATTTTCACAGGATAATTTATACTCATATGATGCAACTAACACAAATCTGCATTGTATAACACAATACCCATGCATCAACTATTAAATCACTCTCAAATATATATACTTTCATACAAACAAAATTTCCAAATATATATATATATAAACAAAATTTATAAATAACTTAAACTTACAATGTATATTGCTCCAACTAGAGATTGTGGAGTGAGATCAACAAGAAATCATGCTTCATCTTGTTAAATACGACAATATAGGCAAAAAAAGAGTTTGAAACCTTTGAGATTTTGAGAGAAAATGAAAGTTGAGCTGCTGGAAAATGGCTTTTGCTTGCTGCTGCTCAACTTATAACACCTCGAGCCAAAACGCTACATTTTGGCTCAAACAATTATTAAAAAATAAATAAAATATATCTGCAACGGGCTTTGCCACGGAATTTCCACTATTAATTTGTCATGGAATTTATCACGGTATTTTGAAAACCCCTTGGCAAAAATTGTGGCAAACAGGTCATGGCAAAACCCGCGGCTAATTACGCACAATTCTTGAAACGGTATTCATTCTCCGCTTAAGTTAGAAAATGCCCCTCGGTTGTTGCGACGATAATGCCCATGTTGGAAAAATATTGAATAAGCAAGAACACAATAACACCGAGAATAGTCTGAGGCATGAAGGACACTGTCCTTAAGGATAATTTCCGCCCCTCGGAGTTTATAACTCGGTGTAAAAGGTTTGATAGCGGCTATCCTCCAGGATTCAACAGACTCTTCTTGATAGCCTACACTAGCTATATCAAGGCTACAGGAACAACACTAAAACAAAATGAACCAGCAAAATAATGTGGAGGAAAAATAGAATTGATCATATCTCTTGTATATGAAAAATAAGGATTAGATAGCTATATATAGTAGTAAGTTTTATAACCGTTATGTATATAATAAGTAGTAATAACTCATAATAAATAGAGAAATTATTAGGATTAAGGGTAGGTTACAAATAAACCTATAACGGTTATAAAACATTTAATAGGTAATTTAATATTTTTAATCTTTGAAATAAATAATTTTCCAACAATCCCCCACATATTTCAAAGGTTAAAAATAAATAAAAAATTTTGCTGGGTTCACCATGGAATGTAGTGCATCGAACTGGTGCCTTTTGGGCTATGAACCAGTCTTAGAAAGAATGAAAAATATTTCACTGAATTTTGGTGAAGTATATCACTTCTATGAACCAAAGATTCATTATGTGAAATAGAATTTTCACCAATCACACTACACTCCCACATTTTCGGTTGTTCATCACGGTTTTGTGCTTTTCGGCCATGCACATGCCTGGATTTAATGAGTGCTCTAGAGAGTTTGCCAAATTCTCATAGGAGCGGCCCCACTCCACACTCATATAGGTAATTTTCCATCAAGTGTATACTGCAGTTTAATACACCACCCATAAGGGATATGGAAATTATTAAGAGTTTTTAACTCAACCTCTTTCTCATTGCAGTTATATATGCACCATGCACACCATAGGAGGGATAACAGATTTAATAGTGCTTCATAAATCAATAAGTGATTTGTTATTACCCATATGAACCTAATTCATGGGATCACCAATCACATAGGTTGGGTTACCACCACCATTGATTTTCCTCAATTGGCTATATCCCATTCCCCTCGATGCAAAATTAATTAATTTCCTTCTAACAAATTTTAGTCAGAAAATTAATTCGCCAAATTCTCATTTCTGACTCCACAAAAATAATGGATATAATCCAATTTCTAAGCAATTGCTTTATCACATAAATCACCCCCTACATTTGGTGAATACACATATATATTTTACTATCATGTTATTAGTACTCAAAATATTTTGAAGTGGCATAATAATGTCCACATTTTAGATTTGTAGTCTCTCAATTTGTTATCAACAATTAGACTACTTCTCTCAATAATTTCATCAATGTCTTAAGACATTGGCTAAATCTCCATGTTTGGACAACAACATGATTCATTATTAATCCTTTGAGGATGATACCAACTTAAAATTGACAACCAAAGAAAGGCTTTCTATCAATCAGGTTTGCCAAGAGGTACATATTAAGGCCAATATCTCAATTGAAGAGAGTTCAAGAAATATTTCTCTCTTTTCCATCTCCTACTAAAATGTAAGAGGATAACACACAAATTTGTTTGCACAAATATGTATGGTAGTACCTTTGTCTACCACCCAATCATTCATGTATATTGGCCATCATACTTGGGAAATAAACACAACTTCAACTTCTTTGAAGTCATCTGCTTTAACCAAGAGGACTCTTGAACTAGTAGGATTTCCATTCCCAAAATCTCACTTTGCACAAAGGTGCAATTCCTGGTTATCACAATTAGCATAATAATAATCTTTAAATATTAAAACTAGGAATAGAGTTAGAAATAAAATTCTTTTTACCATCATAATTTTTTTTGCAACATCTTGATGTTGAGACGCCCTTGAACCTCTTCAACTCTTTCTTCTTATTCTCACATTCGCGCATATCATCCAAAGTAATTGCCACCGTTTCACCACATAGTATCATAGTTTTTGAAGGCGCTTCTTTACAGTAGCATGGACCCTTTTACGGGTTCTTGGGTGATTCGGCATTGAAGCTCCACTTCAAACCTCTGCAACTTTCTCCACCTTTTATGTAAATAAAATTATAAAATTAAATAGTAAAAAGCAAACAAAATAGTCACTTAGTTGTGGAATTGTAAATGTGGGACACGAAAAAACTTCTCTTTTTGCTCATCAGCTTCGACGGCTTCGTGTGTCCTTGCTAATATACGCCTACGCGTGCTGTTTGCTTTGACACAAGATAAGTCATAAGACTGTAATTGAGATTGTCCCATCCTTAACTTATGGTAATTGGTAATTTCTTGATCCTGTTTCAGCAGAATTTCTTTCCTTCAGAAAGCCAGTTTCGAATCTCAGGACCCTTGATATCAATCTCTTTCTTCAATATAATTCCTGCATCATTTGCCTTGATGTGGAGCACCGAAACCAAGCAAAAGAAACCCAAAGAGGAAACAATCTTGGCCATGGCTTTTGATCAATATCAATTAAATC